>CM077453.1:31720528-31898845 GCA_039654765.1 Mylopharyngodon piceus
TGAAAACCTTTGCTAGTGTTCTGGAAGAATGAGTTGATTTGAGACATGAATGTGTTTTGGTAGATTTACTGCATTTTGAATGTGAAGTTAACTGCTGTGCCAAGATGATAGTTGGTTAGGAGAACTGTGTGAAGAGTTTTGAAAAAGTGACCTAAGTATTGAGAAATGTGTCCTAGCGATTGTGAAAAACTGTAAGTAAATAAATAAATGAAAGTGATGGAGCAGCAGCCAAATTAGTCAGCAGGACATGTTCGGGTCCAGTCGGGTTCGAAAAATAAATGCTGTTGGGCTGGACTCAGATCTAATTTTATCTGGTCAGAGTGTTCTGTCTCGGGTCAGGTTTTTAAAAAAATAAATAATTTAAAAAGTAAGAAATGATTTAGATCGGGTACAGATTTTAGGACCCGAGAAGACCTCTACTTCTCACGCACACACACACACACGTTTTTCACATTGTTTTTTTAAAAGGTATAAAAATGGATATTAATTGCATTATGGTAATAGTGCAGAATTTTTTACTAAATATCTTAGACTGAGTTGTACATTGTACTTGTATAAATTCTTTTTGAACATTGTCTTCTTAGGTACCATTCACACTCTTAGTAGCACATGGATACAGGTTACTTCAGAGTTAAAATATAGATGTGAATACCAGCCTCCATTTACCTCGAAGCAAATCGATCTCGATGCTCTACAACAGGTAAATATATGCCGATCACACACTGTGTATTTCATAACAGAATGGGGAAGATGCCAGATATCTCTTTTAAATGCTTTAGATTAAAGAAAAACATTGATTCATGATACTACTGCATAACAACTTTACTACAAAAAAAAATATTTTATTACTCAAATATTTTACTGAAAAACAAGACAAAAATACTGAGGAAGAACATCATTTGTTTGTCTGGAAAGCCTTATGAAGATGGATCAGAAAACAGACTGAAGATGAGAGCCTCATTTTAATATCATTAGACAGTCATCAGTGCCTTTACCACAACATCACAGTGCCAGTCAAAGGACATCGAGCATCACAGAAAACATTGATATATTCCTAACCTCACTCTTTTCTCGATTGACAGTTGTGGTTCAATTTCACTGTGTCAGATTTATCCATTTGTCCTTCAACCGCATATAACATCTGGGCCTATAACCTTCCCCCACCACCAGCTGGAACGGGAGAGAAATATATAAAGTCTTTCGAAACAGGTCAGTTTTCATCTTCATTTCATCGTCTCTGTTCTATGTGGTGTGATGTTTCATTATTTCCTCAAAAATATTTTTCATTTTGAGATCTACAGACACTTCAACTGAAATATATGATATTCTGAGCTGTGTTTGAAACCATGAACGTGACAATAGGAGCAGGTTATTTTTATTTATTTAAAGAAGGCTTTTGATACTGTGAACCATGAGGTACTCCTTTCAAAGCTCACACTCTTCTAATTTTTCTACTGATGCCATTAAATGGATGAATTCATATTCATCAAACAGGAAGAAAAGTGTATGTGTTGGTAATAGTCAATCAACATATCTTAACTGTAATATTGGAGTTCCTCAAGGTTCAATTTTGGGCCCTATTCTGTTCAGTTTATATATAGGGGGTTATATATGATTTGCCTGATTTTACTCTGTCTGTGATGACACAGTTCTTTATGTGCATGCTAAAAACAAAGAACAACCAGCAAATAATTAAGTAATTCATATCTACATTCAAATATAAGCTGTTTGTATGATCTTCTCACAAAAATCTACAGTGACTCCCCATCCTGATGTATTTGTTAAAGGAGAAAAGCTCAAGGTCGTCTCTGATTTTAAATAGGGGTTATTTAAGACTCTCATTTGTCATTTCCAAAGCATGCCAAAAAAGTAGCCAATATCATTCCATTTATTTTGATAACTCTGGGCATATAAGAGCATATCTAACAACAGAGGCAGCACAGCCTTTTCTCATATAATATATTGCTTCACTAGTTGGTCACAAGCAAGCACAACAATTTTAAAACCAATTGAATCCCTTTATAAACAGACACTTAAAATGATCTGAGGACTAATAGTTTTCATCATTGCAATATAGTATAAAAATGTTCGTTCATTTTAAACATTTTGCTGATGCTTGCTTGATTGTTAAGATCTTAACTGGACATGCTTCTCCCCCGTTAAACCAGTTTATAATAGTGGCAGTAATAACTAACTCAACCAGGCCTGGCCCCATTATTCTGCGTATGAATTATTTAAATGAGGAATATTGTGAAGAAAACTCAAGCCTACAATGGAGGCGTTTCAGGGAGTTCAGAAACACTGACACTGATATAGAGAAGAACTCCTGCTGAAGGGACTTTCCACAGCAACATTACACACTAAAGAAAGGTGAACATGGAAAAAAAATAAGAATAGGTGCTCTTTAATAGGACAAAATCAACCTCTTACAGTTTTTTTTTTACATTAAATACAATATATTTAATTTTAAAACAATATACAGTATAAATACAATATAGCTAGATAAACCGGAGCACCCAGAGGAAACCCACAGCAACACGAGGAGAACGTGCAAACTAATTGTGTTACGTGCATTAGGAGACTGAATGAGCGCTCTAGATTAGATAATCTTCAATATGGTTTCAGATATCAGTACAAAATGTCTGACACCTGAAATGAATTTCATACACAGCTCTGGTATCAAGATATGGCTCAGGTTTCTCCTTCAATGTACGTCTGTGGGACTTTTTCACTTGTTTTATCCAGCAGCTTAAATTTGTGCATCTGATCAGTTTTTAAAATAACAGCACATCTCTTTTCAGCAAGACACTTCATTTGGGGAATCATTCATGTCTGGAGCACAAACACTGCCGGCTGACACACACTCCACTTTAATACTTTTAATACCTTTTCAGTGTTTTGGGGACTGACTGTTCTTCTTCCTGTTCGATTGATTTCCCAGCTAAAGTCCAGTGGAATGCTCAGATTTATTCAGTCCTTCATGATGATAAAATAGTGGTGACCTTCAATACGAGCTCTGCGGCAGTCAGACACACCATCGAACTGACAAAACAAAGAGATAAAAAAGAAGATTTACTAAAAACTGTTGAGAAAAAAGGGGTATGTTCCTCTTCAACATTTCATTTCATGCTAAAATGAATTCCAAGCACAAACAACACTGCAACCCACAGGAAAATAAGTAAATAAGTAAATAAACAAAATATCTAAAAATCTTTTAAATAAATTTACTTGAAAACCCATACAGCATAAGATATAAAGACTTCTTTTCAAAGAATAGATCTTTATAATATGCATATATACTTTAAGATTCTTTTCACTTGTTTTAAGTATAAACAAGTAAAAAAGGTGAAAAAATCTGCTGGTGTAGTAAAACATTTTTTCTGCCTGTTCTGTCATTCCTTCATATTTTTATGTTGGCTCTACAGGGATGCAAAGTAGGAGAATGTCAAGTGGAACTGGAATACACGGGTCCCTGTGAAGACCTTACAATATGGGTGACTATAAAATCAGATCTAATATATAGAAGGTGCACAAAACAATACAAAACACCATTGAGGTAACACACATGACTAAACACAATATTTATCGCCATAAGCCAGAGGCAATCGATTGAAAGGGGTGGAGCAAATGTGCTGCCACTTATCTCATATAAAAGCAACTACGCTTTCCAGGCTCAGGGAAGGATGATACCTGAGCCAATACTAATGCAATAGTCTGACGGTCAAACCAAGAAGTGAACAGTCATGACAAAAATTAATCCTCAACCTCCTAGCTCAATGCTGGAAAGAGCTCATGCTTCTAAATTCTCCAAGGATCCATGTTTGATATAGATTGCATGAGGAACAACCACTGCTTAACTTAACTTAATTAATGCTAGCCAGTCACTAACTTTATCACGCAGCAAACTTTAACAGAAAAAAAATAACAGAATCGATTAAAAATTGTCAATTACATATAACAACAGGCCACTTGACCGTCTTCATGTTTGTTAGCATGCCTTCTGATAACAAGAGTTAGCTAACATTATGATTCAGTACCGATCTAAAAAAGCTCCAAGCAGACTTGGAGAATTTCGACCCCCTGCCAGATTATTACCCCCCTAGTATTGGTAGGTTTAGGAGTAGGTGTGGGGGAGGGGTTAGGATTAGGGGTGGGGTTAAGATTAGGCAATCAGGTAGCGACTTCAACAAGGGGGGTAATAATCTGGCAGGGGGTCGAAATTCGGCACAACGCCGGGCCCAGACTGGATCTGTATTAGAGCAGTGAAACGGATGTGACAGATTTGCCGGTTTGTAAACAGATCCGGCTCGGGGTCACCTGCTGTCTGGGCAATCTAGGTTTAATTTGGCTGTGGCAAGGGGTCATTACATCAACCAACTCCTCATAAGATGGGCCAGGGAGGAGAGGGACGCACTCAGCATGTCCACCTCAACTCCCGTCACATCTGGTTCTTTAGAACAAGATCAGGCCAACAACATGCTCTCTGCCAGATCGGAAGACCTGAGACCGGGAGAGCTAGCGAGTGATGCTTAAAGGAACACTCCACTTTTTTCAGCCGATCTCTTTAAATAGGAAAAATATCGAAACTCTTTGGCCATTTTTAAACGAGATGCTAACGGTCTAATCAGATTCAATGAACTATGCTAAGCTATGCTAAAAGTGGTACCGCCAGACCCGGAGATCGGCTGAATGGATTCGAAAACGGTAAAACTCAACTGTTTAACTCTAGGAGAGTTGGAAAATAAGCCTATTTTCAAAAAAAGTGGAGTATTCCTTTAAGAAAGAAACGGGAGCGGAGCTTCCTGACTGTGAAGCGGTCACATGGGCTGACCGCGCATGCTCCTCTCCTAGACATATGACATGCAACTCCTAACTGCGATAGCCAATCAAAATTGCCGTATAACACACATGCTTCTAACACCAGCACACACAAAGCATTCAAACTGAGGATGCAGCGTAGAGTTCCACTTCGAAAGGTAATGGGAATTAACTTTTTATTATAACTTTTTACTTTTAATTTGCTGGATATAGGCCAATGAGTAAGAAAAAAAGTTAATTTCAAAACATATTTTCTGACCCATTTTCTCCTCTCCTTTCACTTTCTGTCTCTCCTTGCCTGTCCTGTCAAAATAAAGACAAAAGACATCAATATACTATAAAAAATAATGTTCTTTTGAACACATAAAACCTGACTTAAGTAATTTTAAAAGACTTTTTAATTAACATTGATCTGGCATTATATAATGGTAGATAACACCTCACTTTGAAGACTGTTGGCATGGAATTTCAGTTTGGCATGATGTGAAGTGTACGAGTGAGTATCCCATAATTCATCTACTCATTTTACACATTGTCTGTTCAGAACATTTGTCTGGTTACTCTTGGGATTTTCTGTTTCAGACAGGTCTGGATTGGCCATTGGTGTTGGATACATATTGACGATTCTTTTCTTTTTGGTGCTTCTCTGCTGCTGCATCATGTGTAAGTGAACAATAAAATGATTTAAAACCTGCTTTCACACCTTTATACACAGGTATGGGGGGAACCAGTACCCAGAGCCAGTTTCCTGGTGGGACAGCAAAGCTGACTAAACCAGATTTATGTAGAAATGATTTAAAGGAATATTTCACCCCAAAATGAAAATTTGATAATCATTTACTCACTGACATTTTGTTTCTTTCTTTCTTTTGTGGAACACAAAGGAAGATATTTTGAAGATCATTGGTTACTAGATTACAAGTTTTTGTGCCCTTTGGCTTCCATTGTATGGACAAAATAAAAAAATAAAAAAAGTAAACTCTAGTAAGTTGGCAGAACTCAAAAAAGGAAGTTAAACTCAAAGATGAAAAACACAATAACACTTAATTTCAACATTTATTCTCCTTATTCAGTCTGACGCAAAGCATGCTGGGAGCTAGAAATCTGTTGCAAATTATTCATTTTAAAGTTGGCATGAAACAGAAGTTGTGGTAGTCTTTTCTTCCCTATTGTGCTGTATATCCGAGTGAAACCGCTTCTAGAACAAGAACAAATGTAGGACGGGGCTTGATTTTGCCCATGGGAAATTGATTGGAAAGTCAGTCAAGTCTATCTATCTATTACCATTTCAGTCGTATCCGACTCTTGGGGATTCTTTGGCCATCACTTGCCATTCACGAGAGACTGTCCATGAATTTTCTTGGCAATGACTTTTCCGGGGTTGGTTGCCAGGTCTTTCCCCAACCCTCCACATTACATGGCTTGGGACTCACACATACATATTTCATCCAGTTCCTTTTGCTTGAAGATCGGATTTATCATGCCAGTATGGAGACAAAGCTGGTCATAGGTCTGTGCAGAGGACTTGTCTGCTTCTTGTGGTCTTTGCTGAAGATCCGTGCCGATGGCTGTCGTGTCGACGAGGCCTTCACAGGGTGCTGACATTCAGGGCTGCTTTGTGGTCGTATCTAGGCGCAGGTCCACCATCTGATCTGGATACGGACCGCATTCGCCTGACTATGGTAACCTCATAAACAGAGAGACTAATATTAGCGTAGATGCCATTCTTCTTACGATGTAACAAGTACTTCAGGTGTTAAGGGAAATAAGCGTTTCTGGTTCCGGTTGGCCTAATTTATGTAGCCTAACAATCCTTTAACGGATTTGAATTATAGAAATGTGATGTGTTGTGTATGCCAGGTTAAACTGACAGAGTGTGTCTGCTTCCCAAACAAGGCTAGGAATACTGTTCCAGAGTTTGGGTGCAAACTAGGAAAAGGATCTCTTGCCTGCAGTTGATTTTGCTATTCTAGGTATTATCAGTTGGCCAGAATTTTGAGATTGCAATAGACGTGAAGGACTATAATGCGTTAAGAGCTCGCTTAAGTACTGAGGAGCTAAACCATTTAGTGCTTTGTAAGTAATTAGCAAGATTTTAAAATGCATGTGATGTTTAATAGGGAGCCAATGCAGTGTTGACAGAACCGGGCTAATATGGTCATACTTCCTGGCTGTAGTAAGAACTCTAGCTCTATTTTTTCCTTAAACAGCAGTAGGCTATATAGATTTAGTCCGTCATTTATGGTCATACAGGAGTAAGACATCATTGGAAACTTCAAAGCGTGCGTTTACATTTATTTGTTAACACTGTGCTTTTGTAAAATAAAGAAAACAAAGAGGATGTGCTTTTATATCATTTCCGTGAACAGGTTTGTGGAGCGCAAAAATTAACCGAAACTCAGCGCAGCCTATAGTCTATACTACGCAGTTTTTTCTTTTGTTAATCTGTTAATTATTGGAGTGAACTGTGAATTATTGGAGATGTTTCATGTAGGCCAATTCCTTTTACAGGCTATAATTTAGTCTGTTTTTCTCCATTCACAGAAGCGCTGCAGGTGCGGTGTGACCATGAACAGGCTACCATGTTTTTTTTAATGGGTCGCAGACACTTATCGCATCTGATTTAACTTAATTTAATAAGCCTAAAATTTGCATGATATTAAGCGGAAATAAATTGTATCGTAATCACGCCTGCTATGTTCCACATATCTGAAAAGATCGTTTGTGACGTTCTTGAGTTTAAAATGCCAGCGAGTGTTTAAAAAAAGCCTAACATCCAACTTGGATTTGATTCCGAATGAAGCAGAAATATAGTATAGAGTTAGGCTATGTGTGACTGTTATGCATGCTAATCACTTCCATACTAAATATACTTTAAACTAAAACGAAAATAGCAGAGACCCCCAGAGACAAATGTCTTGCGTGCTGAGAATTATTACTACTCTGTAATTGGCCAAAATAAGACGTTCGACTTTTCCAAGAACCTCTACTCTTCCCTGTGAAACCCGGAAGTTGTACCTCCGACCTACTTTTATTACGATCTGAATTTCTGCATTTTGAATTTTAGAATATTAAATTTGCTGTTTCGAATTTGTTCCTCATGTTGAAAACTTGAAGCTGTATTTTTAAGAATATTTGCAGAATATTTTATATAGTTTTGAATATTTAAGAATATTTGCAGTTTCAGAATTCAGAACCAAAAATACGCTGTTTGAAGATACATAGTATGTACTAAATTATGCCATAAAATTTTTTAATTTTGTTAAATATCAAATGTCCAGGATTCAAGTTTAAAAAATTAAAATTCAAAACTACATAAAATGGCACTTAATAAAAAACATAAAATGACACTCAATGGGCTATATGCGTTCTTTAGAACTTCCGCAAAAATATAAGATAGCTCGAAAACTTCCGGTGATATGTAATTTGCTGGTGTGTTGAGCATCAGTAGTGTAATACTTATTTTATAATCAGAACATAGTCACTTAAATAGTCAAGCATAGCATTAATTTAGTTATTCAAACGTAAGACAGCATAGAAAAAAAATAAATAAAAAAGTACCTCAGTGTTGCTCCTCGGCTAAATTCAATTCGACCATCAGTTTTCACACTTTCGTGTGAAAAAAAGCGTCAAAAATTAAATATTTGTAGAGCACTTTAGAATAAATTGAATAAAATGTGTTTTTACAAGTGTGCCGAAATCATTGATCTTGCGCTGCACTGACTGACAGCTGCCGTGATTACAAATGAAAAGCACGGTGCTCGCTTTCTGTGTAATTCATTCACAAGAAAAGTTGTTTTTTTTTAAAGATTTTGTGAGTACTAAACCTAGTTATTTTATAAAGTTTAATATTTAGTCAAAAACGAAACTAATTGAAAAACGATTAGAGGAAATGGCTGATATATGCGCAAATAAATGCTACTCTGCCACCACCTGCTGGTTATAGTGGTAATTATTGTGTTTTTTATTTTTAACTAAGTGTTTTCTATCAAATGTTGAATTTCCTACATTTTGAAACATTCGGTTTTACAATGGGGACAATCTCAGAAGGATGAACAAATAATGTTTGTGGTCATCACATTAAAAATAACATTTGAAGTGCTGGGGGGAAAAAATGCATGTGCGTGTCTAATTTCAGACACGGCATTTTTTAAATGGTCCCAATAGCTTCGTCTTTATTGCAATCAGTAAAACTGGTTTATTGGCAAATTAGGTAAATGTGATAACTGCATTAAAATATGAATACAACATTAAAAAAACACTGATGGTTTTGTGTCGATGTACAGCGAGTACAGAATGAACAGCTAACAGTTCACCGGAAATGCCCGAGCAGCCTTAACGACAACCAGGAAGTAACCGTGCATATAGCCCATTCTGTTAAATGACACTTGTCTATAATTCAAATTTACACAATTCAAATTTAAATTATATTGTCATATTTCTAGCTCCATAACAGAGCAGCCATCAAGTGTTAGACAGTATGTTATTACGTGCAGAGGTTTTTGGTCACATAATTAAAATCAAATTACGTAGTAGGAAATTACTAGTCATCCATTTTTTTATATCAACTATGTATTCCGTTAATTTTGTGAATTGCTGAGTATTTTGCTTTTAATTTTTCTGAGTATAACAGGGAAAACTAAGGCCATGCTTCCTAATGATATCTCCCAAGGGTGGCATGTACAGGATGAAAAGCAATGGTCCTAGTACTGAGCCTTGTGGTACTCCATACTGAACTTGTGATCGATATGACATCTCTTTGTTTACTACTACAAACTGATAACGGTCAGATAAGTATGATTTGAACCATGCCAACGCAATTCCACTAAAGCCAACGTAATTTTAAAGTCTATTCAAAAGAATGTTATGGTCGATAGTATTAAATACAGCAATAAGATCCAGTAACACTAATAGAGAGATACAACCACAACTAAGTGCAAATCATGTGTAACACTAATGAGAGCAGTCTCAGTACTATAGTACGGTCTTTTCTAGTATTTTTGACAGAAAAGGGAGATTCAAGATCAGTCTGTAATTAGTCTCTAGGATCAAGTTGCATTTTTTTTTTTTTTTTTTTTAAATAAAAAGTTTAATAAAAGCCAGCTTAAAGGTTTTTGGTATGTATCCTAATGACAATGATGAATAAATAATATTTAGAAGAGGATCTATAACTTCTGGAAGCATCTCTTTCAGTAGCTTAGATTTGATTTAAAAAGTTTAGACAATTCTTCCTCTCCAATAGCAAAGAATGAATTGTTCCTCGGGGGGTCTACAGCACGACATCTGATGCAATAATGTAATAGACGGTTGCAAGGTTATAATTTTCTGTCTAACAGTATCAATCTTGCAAGTAAAGAAATTCACAAAGTCATTACTCCTGTGCTTTTTGGAAACATCTTAAGTTGAAGATTTGTTTCTTGTTAATTTTGCCACTGTATCAAATAAATACCTAGGGCTGTGTTTGTTTTCTTCTAAGAGAGTTGAAAAGTAAGCAGACATAGCAGTTCTTAAGGACTTTCTGTATGCGGTAACGCTGTCCTTCCACGAAATGCAAAAAACCTCTAGTTTTGTTTTCTTCTAGCTGCGCTCCATTTTTTGGTCTGCTCTCTTGAGCAGAGTGTGCTCATTATACCATGGTGTCTGACTATTTTCCTTAATCATCTTTAAGTGCAAAGGAGCAACCGTGTCTAAAGTGCTGGAAAATAGAGTTAGTTTCTGTTAGATAGTTAAGATAGTTTCTGTTGCAACATTGAGTTCTTCTAAGCTATCTAGTATGCTGAGGAGTTGAAACTAATCAGGAAGATTATTTATAAAGCAATCTTTAGGGGTAGAAGTGATACCATATTTGTATGGGGGGTAGACTAAGTAAAGTAATGTAATCATATAGTTTTAGCCGGTTTCTGTCAATGGCAGCACATCTAGTTTATGATCTGTGATCATATCATTTACAAAAAGTGCTTTTGTAGAAAGGATTCAGCAAACTGAGCTTTATCATTTGTTTATCTGTAATCTGTTTTTTATTTGTTGGACATTATTTAAATTATTACCCTTAAACGGGTTCGGGGGTTTATTAATTACTAGTTCGGGGAACAGACTCATTTAATTTAATTTCACTGTTAGGTTTTACAGTGAGACATTCCAGTATGATTGAGACAAAATATGATTATGTTCCACAAAAGAAAGAAAGTCATGCATACATTTGAATGATATTCTTACAGTGGTTTAATATCTCAAGTGATCTCTCCTATCCAGTCATAACCTGTACTTTCAATCACTGTTCAGTTCCAAACTGCGTGAATGGATTTAAATTGAGAAAATACAATTTCAAAAAAATAATGGGTCAAACTTTATTTTAGATGGCCTTACCTACTATGTACCATTTGATCCAAAATACTTATGTACATACATGTTGGTGCATTGTAATCACATTTAAAGTACTTGTATTTAATTAATATTTGTAGTTACACTGTTAATTTTACCCCTAACCAACCCAACCATTAACCTAAAATCTAACTCTAAGATTTATAATCCTAACCTTTACTCCTAATCCTAACCAGCAATAAATGTTGAAATATAACAGAACAACATGTAGTTGCACAGTAAATACATAGTCTTGTAGGTATTTAATGTTAGTACATAGTTGTTAAAGCCACCGAATGTGAAGTGTGACCAA
Organism: Mylopharyngodon piceus; assembly: GCA_039654765.1. Lineage (NCBI taxonomy): Eukaryota > Metazoa > Chordata > Actinopteri > Cypriniformes > Xenocyprididae > Mylopharyngodon > Mylopharyngodon piceus. The sequence goes on from CM077453.1 coordinate 31,732,020, forward strand.
ATGTTTTATGATAAATGTGTTTTGACCAGTCCAGTATTTCAGTATTTCTGCTAGGGTAAATGATGTTTTAACTAGAGGTATTGTGGACATATCTCCAGGTCACATATAGTGCAGAGACAGTAGTACAGTCTTTTAGTTAGTCATTCCCATCTCATTCGTCCTCTTCCAGATCAAATCCTCCGGTGGTTTCATGGCTCGAAGCGCGGCCCGTCCGTGCGGGTGTTGGTGGTGTATCCTGCAGTAGACGGTGTGTTTCAGCGCAATGTGATGCTCCTGACTCAATTCCTGAAGAGTCGCAGTGGTGTAACTGTCATCATTGATGTGTGGGAGAGAGGAAGTCTAGCCAAACAAGGGCCGCTCCGCTGGCTCCACACACAGGCCGACCTCGCTGACCGAGTCCTGATCATCTTACCGCCTCAACACACACAGACTGGTACCAAACTTTGTTGTTTTCCTGTCGGCACCAATGTATTTAGCTCAGATTTTGTGGTGAATGTACTCTTCATTTTGTGGATTACACAAAACGCCTTTCATGAACAAAATGCACCGAGCATGTCACAAAATGCATTTCATCCAGTTAATATTTCAACGGAATATGCATTTCATGATGTGCCCAATCACAAAAAGAAATGTGCAAAAACATTTTGTGGACAAAATGCACTTTTCCACCATGGGAGAAAAAACAAAAATTAAAACCAGGTAATTGCGACCTTTTCATCTCACAATTCTGACTTCCTTTTCACAGAACTGTGAGTTTGTCTCAGAATTTGACCTTTAAAACTTGCCGTTGCGAGTTTATATCTCACAGTTCTGAGAAAAAAAGACAGACTTGTGAGACATAAACTTTGTGAGGGAATTACGAGGGAAAAATTGCAAATTATAAAGTCTGAAAAAGATTGTGCGTTATATTGTGACATATAAACGGGCAATTCTGACAAAGTTAAAAAGTCCCAATTACCTTTTTTTATTTTTTATTCCATGGAAACAGGCTTTAAATATGAACCGGACAAGCCTTTTGTGAATAAAATACTTATCTCATTTTTGATGAAAGGTGTTTTGTTTTATTCATGAAATAAAAATAATTACACTTTTAGTAAAATTATCCCTATATATACGCCTAGGCTATATACAGTGCTCAGCGTAAATGAGTACACCCCCTTTGAAAAGTATCTCAATGAACACAAAAACAATTTCCAAAATGTTGACAAGACTAAGTTTAATATAACATCTGTTTAACTTATAACATGAAAGTAAGGTTAATAATATAACTTAGATTTCACATTTTTCAGTTTTACTCAAATTAGGGTGATGCAAAAATGAGTACACCCCACAACAAAAACTACTACATCTAGTTCTTTGTATGGCCTCCATGATTTTTAAGTTATATTATTAACCTTACTTTCATGTTATAAGTTAAACAGATGTTATATTAAACTTAGTCTTGTCAACATTTTGGAAATTGTTTTTGTGTTCATTGAGATATTGTTTAAAATGTTACTTTTCAAAGGGGGTGTACTCATCTACGCTGAGCACTAATATATATATATATATATATACACACACACACATTTTTGACATTTTGTCATATACCCAATTATCCTTTTTAAAATGTAGCCTGATTATTTGTGTGCAATCCCTTGCTTTGAAGTTAGTCTTCAGTAATTGGGATATGACTGTTAGGAAGAAGCCATGTTTTTGCCATCTTATTCAACAGGAATATAAATGGCATCATTTGAGTTTTTGATGAATTTGGTAATCAGACTGTAACTAAGGCTCCTTAAAATAAAGGGTAACCGACAATTCTCAATGACTTGTTAGAATGTGAAGCAGATGAATGAAGATATACAGACTGGTTGAAATAACAATCCTGTCAATTATATCAGTAATAAATCATGGGCACAGATTTTCTGAAAATGTTTGTGTCTCAATATTAGGAAATTACTGATAAACTCTACGTCATATAAAGAAAAGGCATTGAAAACACACTTCATTTTCTTCTATGAATGCTTCTCTTTGCAGACGACCTTAAATCAAACCTAGTTCCCGGCATGACTGATGACACTGTTTCAGCGTCTGCCAGCAATCTCTTCGCCCTGACCCTCAACCTAGTGTCCAGCGCTGCCCATGACCCGCAAGGCCGGGACAAGTTCTGGGTCGTCAACCTGGACCACGACAACAAGGGCGTGCAAACTGAGCTGAGAGGCTGCAGGACCTTCGTTCTGCCCCAAGACCTGGAACGGCTTCATCAGCAGCTGTCGGGTGGAGAGTTCAAGAGCCCGGCGCTGCTGACCTGCTTCAGGTCCTTCTACTTCAAAAATGCCTTGAAGCACATGGAAATCAATACAGACTTCCCAACCTGTGCTGAAGCCAACAGCCTGGATGAAAAACCTGAATTCTTGCTATAATATGCGCCTTTGTTTGTTTTTCATTATGTTTGTCCTGAAAAGATGCTCCTGATGGTCCTTCTTCCAGCAGACTTCAGTTCCAGCTCTGATCAAACACACCCAAGTAATGGTGAACACCTTCTTTAGCTGGTCCAGCTGTGTTTGATTAGGATTGGAGCTAAACTCTGCAGGACTCCCAACTAACAAAAATATGTTCCAAGAACATTTTGCTAATGTTCACATTAAGTTATGAAAATGTTATTTCTGAATATTTCTCTGAATGTTCAGTTTTACAAATGTTTTAAAAAAAAAATTTTTTCTTGGTTGTGCGAACGTTAAGGGAACATTACATTTTGTGACTTTTGAATGTTCTCTGTTCTGAAACTAGTAACATTTAAAAAATGTTAGATGAACGTCCAACTAAAATTATACAGGGGAAAAAAACATTCCATGAACAATGTATAGACAATGTTAGTATATCCCTATCCCTATCCCTTCCTAAAAGATGTGCCAATTTATATTGCGTATATATCAAGTATATCAAGATAAATCATTTCTGCTGCTTGCCATTTAGTTTGAGTTTTATTAATATACTGCATTGCCTTTTGTCACCTTATTATTTCATGTTGTTTCCTTTAGATGTCTAGTCTGTAAAAGTGTTATTCATTTGCTTAAAACTGATCTTACACATTTAACAAATTATGTAAGTATATATCTTTGATAAAAATTAATAAAAGCCTTTCTCTCTGTTGTTATAATAATACATTAAGTAACAGGAAAATTAAAAATAATATCTATATACCAAATAGATTTACTGTGATTTGTTTTACTGCATTGACCACCAAATATTGATTTTTATATTGATTTGTCTCATGCGGTTGGTAAATTAAAGGGGTCATGAACTGAGAAATCAACTTTCCCTTGAGCTTCTGATATGTAAGAGGTCATCTGAAAACTTACTTATTAGTCCAGTAAAAGCTTTTATTGACACCAGGACCAGTGAATGACTGATCCTGGAATGTGTCTATCATAGATAGGTGAAACGCCGCTTCCGCAGAAGAAATCAACGCTTACTTCATCATTGCAACGTTAGCCCCGCCCACTGGCGTGTTAGTGAGATGAGGAGAGAAGAGCGATACAGGACTAAAATAACATTACCTTTCAAAGCATCCTAATGCTAGGAATATGGTTATTTATTTCCAACAATGTGAATGTCTCAGTTGAACTTTATTTATTTGTATTCGGTACATTTCACTGTGGATACTTTGGTAAATCAATCACATTTCGGCGCAGGCTTTGCAAACAGACTTTTACGATATGGACTCGACAGTAACGCAACAACATGTGATTGATGATTCATGTACAGTCAGATGTTCTTTGTCTATGTGTCAGTAAATCAAACCAGTGACTAAACGTTGTTTCTCTTAGTAGGATGAAAATAATCTGTTATTAAAATGGTGATTAAATTATATAAAGCGGTCAAAGAACGCTCCCTTTGCAGTCGCTGGAGCTGTCAATCAAACAACTTGAGTTTACCAGTGGACTTGTGCCAAAACTCCTGTTATATTCAACAAATCTCTTAGTTACATCGAGTTTGCACTGTTAGTTATGATGAAAGCATTCGTTAGTGTGCAGAAATTGAGTTGCAATGACGAGATCACTGCTTTCATGCGCTCAACAACATGTCTGTGATTGGCTGTTCATCACTGCAACCTTTAATGCCACAATCTAATGCCATAGATCTAAATATAATGCTATAATCAACACTTTTCACGATTAGTTAACCTTGAGAGCTGTAATAGTAAAAATGTGCTAAAAGTTTTCGAGAGGGTAATAATTAGCCACTTTATATTGCAAAGATGTTAGCCAATCACAGCAGTGGGCGTTTACACTGAAGTCTCACAGCAGACACGCCCCTTAAAACAGAGTGTTCAAATAAGAGGGCTAAAATCAGGGTAGAAACATTTCTAAATTATGAAAATTTTTGACGTAAAAAGCATTCCAACATTATAAGTGCACCCCAGGAAACATTATAAAACAATAAAACAACCCAGTTCATGACCCCTTTAAATGAATAACTCACCTGGCGCAACACCACAGTTATTGCACCAATTACAATGAAAAGTCATGCAGATCAGCAGCAGAATTATTGGTGTGTATTCGTAGGTTTGCAGTGATTGACGCTCCTGTTTGCAGTTCTTGTGTTGCATTAGTTTAGTGTGACGTGTGGACTCTGATCGTCCCTGACCACTTCAACAAACATAGAGTGACAGGAAGGCATAACTGATCCATCTCTGCTTGGTTTAATGAAGGTAAGCAGTCTATGGAAGCACTGTCATGCTGGAATAAAGGAGCCTAATGGTGGTCAACTTACACTTGAAAAATAATGGTTCCTTATTGACACTGACTGTTCTATGAAGAACATATTATGCTCTTTTTCAAAGTCTTGATGTTGTTTTTGGGCTCCACTAGAACAGGTTTTCCTGCTTGAATGTTGATTATTTTCCTCATATTCTCCATTGTTGCAGCTCCTCTTTTCCCAGTCTGTCAGTAACGCTCTTTAGTTTTCTGTTTAACATCCATGGAAACTTTTCAGTGCACAAAAGTGTTTTTTTTTTTTTAGTGCAATATAACAATGTTATTACACAATACTCAATATTTATATTACATTATAAATATTTAACCTATTCGATTATGCAGTGCTTTATTACACCACGGGTTGTCATATTATGTAATAATTCAGTAAATGTAATAGCCTAAACATTATTACACTGTGCTCACAATTTTATTACTTTTTTTGAGAAAATTACTACATTATGAACATTAAATTTGACTTATTACATTATATGCAATTATTACATTATGAGATGCTACAAACTCAGTTCAGTTCCAGGACCAGAAGTGTTGAAAACAGCAACTTGTTTTAAAGATAAAGAACCAATTTTTAATAAACATCTTTTAAATACATATCACTTTTGTATGAAGCTGTTTACGGCAGTGGGTACAGGGCACAGTTTTGACCTGGTTAGAGTGGCGAAAATTAGGAATAATACAAAAAATACTTACTTTTTATAAAAAAAACTCCCACTGGAATATGAAATATTGTTTTAGTTGACAGGCAAGTTTTTTAAGAACAACTGATATGCTTTCTGAACTGCCAGATTGACATGCCCTAAAATGCCAAATGAGATCAAGGCATGGCTCCCATCCTCCAGGCTCACCAGACGAAGGCGGCCCGCTCACGGAGCATCCGGACGCCGAAGCGCTGCCACTCTCGCTGGTGAATCCACAGCTCCTGCGTGGTGTCCAAACACGCCAGCACGGCTCCACCCTTCCACGTGATGACACGAGGATCCATGTCCTGTGTGCAACAGCCATCAGTGAGAAGATACAGGTCAATGAATTCTGGGTAGGGTTCAGCCAGTCATGTGAAATTCATATTAGGGCCTTAGTAACTACTAGTACAGGCATTTCAATCTTTCAGACGGGCCCCAAAAATATGATCATCCTCGTGAGAGGGACCCCCATCCTTAAAAGGCATCTATACTTTATGAACGCCCTATTTATTCACTAAAAATGACTTATACTACATTACTACATAACTAATATATAATATACTAATACATTATTAAAATCAAAAGTTGTATCTGTTCATATTATTTAATGAACCTGATTTTAATCTACCTGTTTTATCATGACACTACATGATTAAAGCAGAGCTCAAAACATCTATTTTCTCTGGCTTTCAATCATAGCTGAATTGTGTAGATGCTGCTCTTGCTTGTGTTTGTATATGGTTTTTGTTGGTCTTTGGACATACTGTACAGCACCTTGGTCAACAATTGTTTTTAATGGTGCTATACAAGTTGAGACTGACATTCATTTATTAATTTGCTTAATTATATTAATCTTAAGAATTTTTTTTGTAACAGTTTTTTTCCCAGACTCCAGTTTGAGAAGCTAGTAGGTCGTAAGCTCTGAGTACAGTAACGTGTAGTCAGATAACGCTTACCTTTAAAGCAAGCTCACACTACACAACTTTTGGCGGCCGAATCTGTGCTCGTTGTGGTCTCCAATGCTTGTTAAGTATGAGCAGGTCAACGCACGGTCACAGACACGGTGATATTTTCAAACCTGTTTGATATCATGATCTTGTGTGTGCAATGCAAGGACAAGGTTAAACTATTCCAGCCAATCACAGTGCAGACGGTATAAATGGAAAAATCTCATAATCATGAATTTATGTGGGAAAACATTTTTTCGCTATTAGTCAGGACTGCCTCTTGACCAGATGTCTTATAGAGATGACTGGCCGGACATAAACTCAAGGGGCCATTTACACAGAAAACATTTTACATTCCATCATTTTCATGCATACATGCACTAGTTAGATGTCTTTGACTGTTGCGCTTGCGTCTTGTGCACGAGCAATGTGTTTTTAGAACAACATGTCAAGTTTTAAAAAGTTTTTCACCTGCATTTGGTGTTAACTGGCAGGTTTGAAATGATGAACAGACTGAATTTAAGCTTTTATTCACATATAAACATTGACCAGTGAACGTGAACAGATAGTCAAATATACTGGCTTGACGCGCGAGAACAAACCTCATTGGTTCTTGTTGAAGCTCAAACGTGCTGCGTAACACGAGAATGAACCTCATTGGTTCTTGCTGAAGCTCAAACGTGCTGCGTAACACGAGAATGAACCTCATTGGTTCTTCCTGAAGCTCAAACGTGCTGCGTAACACGAGAACGAACCTCATTGGTTCTTGGTGAAGCTCAAACGTGCTGCGTAACACGAGAATGAACCTCACTGGTTCTTGCTGAAGCTCAAACGTGCTGCGTAACACGAGAATGAACCTCATTGGTTCTTGCTGAAGCTCAAACGTGCTGCGTAACACGAGAATGAACCTCATTGGTCGTCATGCAAGCATGCTTGAGCTTCCGTTTACCACAACTAATGTGTGAGTTGATGAATGTTTATATGTGAATAAAAGCCTAAATTAAATCTGTTCATCATATAAAGTGATCGAGTCTCTTCAGTAAATTTGGACTAAACCGCTCAATTCATATGGATTAATTTTACAATCTCTTTAAGAAGTTTTTGGTAGTTGCGTAAACTGTCAATGGAGGAACAGAAATCTCTCAGATTTCATTACAATAACTTCATTTGGGTTTGAAATGACATGAGGTTGAGTAAATGATGACAGAATTTTCATTTTTGGTTGAACCTTAAGAGGCCCTCTGTAAAATTTACGTCGGAGCCCCCTCCCCTAACACAGTTTAAAAATGGCTTTGGAACAAATATGACCTGCAAATCTTTATTTGAATGACATCTGTAAAGAACATTTTTATGTACACTTTTATCTATCCGCCTGAAATAAGCTTTAACTAAGCTTTTAACTCTAAACAATGAAAGAATGAAAGGATCTTCATTTGTGTTCTGATTACAATATCTCTTTCTCACAGTCTTTTCTTCAGGATGCTATGGCCATGAAAGCACTTCAGTCACTGGTTACAAAGATAGTTTTCTGCCTTTTTTAAGAAAAATCTGCTGACACGCACATACACACTCTAATCGGTTTTACGCACCTTCGGTCGTGTGATGACATCGACGTTCTCCACCAGACAACGAAAAGATGGAGGCATCTTATTGAGGATGCGATGCTGCAGAAACTCTTGCGCTCCATGAAAGAGCAGTCCGCCACCCACTACCAGAATACAGCTGTACATTTTACGCTTCGTTTCATCTGAGGCTGTGAAAATAGATCCAGAAACTTTTGTAAGGCTTTAGTCCCACAATATAAAAATACAATAAAATGAGGTATGTTTGAAATCAGATAAGTAATTACATCTATAAATCACACTGTTGAGCCCTTTACTCACCCTTAAACCTACCCATACCAGCAAACCTGGCCTAACATTACCCGTTTCCACCTTAACAGCAGCACAAGTGTTTTACAATACAACATCAACAATAAGCACACTGGACCAAACAATTATTTTTAAAATGCAAGTACAAAGTAGTTAAAGACACCTAATATAAAATGTGACCATACTTTTCAATATCAGGACGATCTTTAGAGCCTCTTCACACCAAGACGAAGAAGTGAGAGCAGCACTTTAATTTGAATCAGCTATTAATGTGGCCATTGAATAAGATGCACGCTTTTTGGTCGCATATTACAACTGGGTGGCGCTCACAAACACACTAGTTTGCTATGTGACAGTAAATAGAGGAAGAATCCAGTGCTCTTGACTCTGTACTCTTGTATTTGGTGTTATCTGATAAAAACCACAAGGAATACAAAAATCTGAATATAAAAGGTTAAGCATTGTTGCTTTGTGTACCGTAGTAACCAGGGTAACCACTGTATTTCTATAGGTACCACATACTTTCAGAGTGATTTTGCATTTTCAATCAGCCCTACTTTTATGCATTGTTCTGAACAGACAAATTGCATGCAAAAACCGGGCCGAATTTTCATGCTGAACATTTGTCTTGGTGTGGACAAGCTTTAATTATGGGGTTAGATTCGCCCCTAGGTTTTTGAGCGATTCACCCATGTGCTGGCAAACAGAAGAAAAAGTCAGTATTTACAGCAGCAGTCAATGCTGTGCAAGATGGCTTTATCCATGCCGAGTGCTTTTCCCTCAAACTGAGTCATGGCCGTCTTCCTGGACAACAGAGCTGACGATGATTCTTCTGCATCCGCCCCAGCGACGAGGCCCTCGGCTTGAGCGTGGCCCAGTTCAATATCCTGAGCCAGGTTTCCCTTCTCTGATGGGTCGCACATGCTGGATTCCCCCTCAAAACCGGCAGGCTTAGGGAATGATTTGCGGTCAGCTGTGGCTTTGGAAGACTGTGTGTGAGACAGAAACATACTGAGATCACACACACACCTTCATTCCTCAACATGTTATAAGAGAAACATGGCGATTAATGATTCTGACTCTGCTTAACTTAATTTGGTCTTTTTAACCATTCTTTTAGCACTGTCGAGTATGGTAACTGTTTTAATGTGTGTCATACAGTCCCTAATAACGTTACATTCCCTAGAGAAGGGGCATTAAACTCAATTTCTGCCTGGGCCACAACAGCTTTTCTGTATCCTCTTCAAAAGAGCCAACTATAAAATTAAATTCGGCATGAAACAGAAGTTGCGCTAGTCTTTTCTTCTCTATTGTGCCGTATATCTGAGTGAAATGTCTTCTGGAACAAGAACAAATGCAGCGCGGAATTGATTGGATGGTTGTGGTTTGCTATTGGTGTATCTCATGTGAGTGACAGGTTGCCCCGCCCTCATCAGAGAAGAGAAGAGATGCTGCAAGAGGGAGGAGAAGATATTCTGATTCAAGATTACGAGACATGAATTTAAAACAATAATGATGTGCACCGATAATATATAATGCAATATTCCATAAAAAATATTGTCCATTGTCCATTTTGATTTCATGGTGAATTTAAAGACCAATTTCATCATTTATTAGAATTATATTTTATTTTTTGGAAAAACAGCAACAAAGCATTTTCAATTCTTGTTATTTTGGGAGTATTCTTTCTTTCTTTTTAATCATTTTATGTGAGAAACAACATTTGTGCTGCAAATCATTTCATTAGTTTAATTTACGTAAATTTAAAGTAAGTTTGATTGATGACAATAACAAACTCCACATATTTATACACTGGAACTATTTTATAATGGTAATTTTTAAATAAACTATTAGTGTTTTTATTAAACCCAGTCAAAAGCCAGTCAAAGCGTGAAAGCAGATTTGAATTTAACAGTTCATCATGTAATGAACTGAAAGCTGATTGGTCGGAAGACATTTTGTTCATACATTTCATAAATTGTGGGCTGCCTGAAATGAGCTGGAAATCTTACAAGGATCACAGTATGATGAAATTATCCCCCTGGCCACATTAAAATGAGTTGACGGGCAGATTTTGGCCAGTGGGCCTTGTGTTTGACACACGTGCCCTGGACTCTCTGGGGTGTAACAGAACTGATTCATTCATACATGAATCAGACTACACTGGTGGCGTGTTTTCTGTCGCTTACCAGCAAGAACAGCACAATGGAATGATATGTTGTGAAAGTATTGTTCTTTTGCGCCACCTAGTGTTTAAAGGGACAGTTCACAAAAAAAAAAAGAAAAAAAAAAGAAAATGTTTCAAAGATGAACAACAGTCTTATGGGTTTGGAATGACATGAGGGTGAGTAAATGATCACAGAAGTTTCATTTTTGAGTGAACGGTCCCTTTAAATCTGCAGACGCTCAAGAACCATTAAAAATATTGATCTGTTGTGGGTTTTAGAGAGAGATGTACCTGGTCTTGTTTGCTCTGTGTGGTCAGGAGGAAGTGCTCATCATGTGGATCCTCTGCATCTCCTTGAGAGCGATGCAGCAGCGATGTCATCTTCTGACCCACGATTCCAAACGCAGCAGGGTAGAATAATGCCATGGGAGCCTATAAAACAGATCAATGATTGTAGATCATGTTTGCAATCATGTTGTGTGATGTTTTGAACTGAACTGAATCAACACTGGACTGACTCAAGCTGAATAATGACACTATTATCTTTTTAGAGCTGCTTTACAGCAGAATTTGAATTGGTCTCATATTTGATGAAGTTTGCATCATTGATTCTGCTTATTACTGTGAAGCTGCTTTGAAACAATCTGTACTGTATAAAGCGCTACAGAAATAAGGCGGACTCTGACTTTAGATATCAATGAGTAGACATGAGCTAAACCGCCACTAATGCCACAAAACCCAGTCCATCTCTACCTGGAGTTTCTCGTCTCCTAACCGTAACTGATACAGCAGCACTGGGGAATCAGGGAAACGTGTGCGAAACTCGTGATCTTGCAGCCCAGAAATATCCTGCAAAAAAAAATAAAAAAAATAATAATACATCAGATCACACAGCATAAGAAGCAAATTTGAAAGATGATGTTGATATAAATATTGAACACACACACTTATATATATTTATACAAGACTGAATTTCATGATTGTCTTTTCTTATTACAGTAAAAGAACTTGAACTGGTTTCATGATCTTTTGTCTCATGACTTGTGGGTATGTTTCTTAGTAGAATAAATGTTTATATACGACTGTATTTTTCTTCTTGCATTAATTTCAACACTTTTAAGCCATTTAAAGTGCCCCTATTATGCTTTTTGGTATATTCCCTTTCATGTATTGTGTAATAAAGCTGTTTGTGAATGTAAAATCTCTGCAAAGATCAAAGTGCAGATAAATGGAGTTATTCTCTCCCAAAAGAAAGAAGCGATTCTGAACCGCTGAAACGAGTCGTCAGTAATTCCAGTCTCTCTTCCTGCTGAACCTACTTATTTGCATAATGCATATGATCTTAAAATGTTTTTGACCTTGTATGAATGTAAACCTGTTGTAGGAGACCCCAAAACAACATTAAGAGCCTTTAAAATAGCATAATGGGGCACTTTAAGAGTAAATTGACAGCTAGTGAATAATTCCTTTGTGTTGTGTGCTGCGAGGTCACCTGATCCAGATGGCAGAAGGACTCTTTGAGCTGTTGCAGTAAGACACAGTCCAGTTTGTTGCTGAGTTGACATTCTCTGTAGGGAAATCCAGCTCTCTGCATGAGCCAGGAAAAACACCGCGTCACATCCGAGCCTCCGTACGCAAGACACAACCTGCACCAGACAAACACATGATGATTTAACACTTTAAAATAATGCAACATTGAGCAAACAAGGTTATACGGCTTTGTCTGAATAGGGCTATTGTCTTCAGAAAATGCAAATCTCTAGTTTAACCCAAATAAGCCCTGATTCTTACTAGGGATGTGCAACAGCGATCGAGTACTTGACCGTGACAGCGACGATTGATCATGTAAACGATGATCGAAATGTTTTTTGTTTTTTTTCCTCCTGATTGGTTATAGCAGCACTTGTTTAGCTTGCCACAGTATGCGTCAAAAGACATGAGAGAGAATGGCCTCGAAGTCACGTAGTGATGTGTGGCTTCACTTTGACAAGAAAATACAGTTCAATGTGCAGTGCCAAACTTTTATCTTGCGCTGAAAATATCCTTCAAATTCTATTCATAATTAATTTAGCATTTTGGTTGTTCAGAAAGTGCAAATTGAATCCAAAATATTGCTGAAATATTAGAATAAATAAAAAAATTACAATAGTGACACTAATGTAGCCTAATAGATTGTGAATTTGTTGTGCTTTCGTTTCGTTGGCTATGTTTTTAAAGCGCAATCAGAGTTACACTTTTGGTCAAGCTCACGTTTGCATTCGCAAACTTTTTGCAGATGAAAGTTGTAATAGCTACATCTGATTAATCTAATATAGGATGCGTTGGGATATCAACATTTATTAAGATGCTGAATGCGCTGCATATCAGTGTGTAGTTTCATGCTCAAATGCAATGCCCGATATCTGAATTATTTGAGACGGTGATATTGCTTTTAGATGTTTCTTTTAAAAATAAATAAATAAATAAAAATACTGATGTGATAATAATGCAGCAGTGCTTTTTTGCAATGGCATAGGCTAATTCGAATAATTCGTATGGCTTCGAAAACGCGCAGGGGATTTATGGAATCACTTAATAATGTAGATAAAAATATAGCACAAATCTGCCATAAACATAGCATTATAATGAGAACGTTATAGAAATCTAGCTATAGTAAATTCAGCGCGTTTCAGCGCGCTGTCATGAAAGCGCATCACGGCGGGAGCTCTCTCTCTCTCTCGCTATAGCACGTAACTTAAAGTTCACTGGCATTTGCATCCTTTTGTGCAGATACCAGTTGTAATGTTACGTTTATGTTATGTATCTAAGTTATCTGATTAATATCATAGGATGTGTCATAGAACGGGCTTCAGTTTATTGGCGTCACTCACCTCAGGCAGCTATTCCTTTTAGATGCTTCTTAATAACATTGCTGCATCATAATCATAATCTAACAGTGTTCTAATCACATGTTCATGATTTCATAGACAAGTTTTCATGTCATATTTTTATTTTTAACATTCATTTTCATAACAGTCTTCAGATATTTTCATTATCTCCATGACGGCCATGCCCCGCCCCCCGCAACCGCCCCGCCCCCCGAGTACTCGATTACTCGTTTTTGAAACCAAAAATGCCCATCCCTAATTCTTACACTCTTTGGGGATCTAAACTACACCTTTAACATAGCGTATAATAGAGCGCATCAGTCCTATAGTGTGTTTGTCTCACCTGGAGCTGCGGTGGGACACGCCGTCCTCAACACAACACACGCTGGTCTTCTGGTCGCCCACGTCCACCACACACGCACTGCTCATCCCGCTGCCAAAGGTCGCGCACACCGATTCCTGATGCACAACAACAGCTACAAACACAGTCAGGAGATCAGATCTGTTTCAAATGACTGCCAAAGCTGATTTTCATTTCATTTAGCCAAAGTGTTTTATTAGTGTGAAGTGCTTTCTTCACACCTGGCTCGATTGGAGCGTTTGTTTCTGAACCTGGAGTTTTTTCTTCATTAGTTCGGTTTGTTTAGGCATACTGTATATGAACATGGCAATCATGCTCGCATCTGTACCAAAATAATCAGTCCGGGATTGCTTGAACGAAGTGCTCTCTGCTGGATTAAATATGAACTCTGGAGCGGTTCTCTTGTGGTGATAAAGCAACCTGACCCAATGGACCAGGCTATTTCATAATTCATAATGAGAAATAAATACATTAAATATATTCTGTGGCCAAGCACATTAGAAACCAAAGAGTACCTTTTCATCTTAAAAACTGATAATGTACAGTGCCCTCCACTAATATTGGCACCCTTGGTAAATATGAGCAAAGGCGGCTGTGAAAATAAATCTGCATTGTTTATCCTTTTGATCTTTCATTAAAAATTTTTTTACAAAAATCTAACCTTTCATTTAAGTAAAACAATTGAAAATGGGGGAAAAAGCTCATTATGAAATAAATGTTTTTCTCTAGTTTACGTTGGCCACAATTATTGGCACTCAATTATTGCAACGTCCTTTTCCCAAGATAACAGCTCTGAGTCTTCACCTATAATGCCTGATGAGTTTGGAGAACACCTGACAAGAGATCAGAGACCATTCCTTCATGCAGAATCTCTCCAGATCCTTCAGATTCCCAGCTCCATGTTGGTGCTTCTTCTCTTCAGTTCACTCCACTCATTTTCTTTAGGGTTCAGGTCAGGGGACTGGGACGGCCATGGCAGAAGCTTCATTTTGTGCTCAGTGACACATTTTTGTGTTGGTTTTGATGTTTGTTTTGGATCATTGTCCTGAAGGAAGATCCAACCACGGCCCATTATTGGATTTCTAGCAGAAGCGGTCAGGTTTTGATTTTTTATCTGTTGGTATTTGATAGAATCCATGATACCATGTATCTGAACAAGATGTCCAGGACCTCCAGCAGAAAAATAGGCCCACAACATTAAAGATCCAGCAGTATATTTAACCGTGGGCATGGGGTACTTTTTATCCATGTGTGCACCAAACCCATCTGGTGGGTTTGCTGCCAAAAAGCTCTTTTTTTAGTTTCATCTGACCATAGAAGCCGGTCCCGTTTGAAGTTCCAGTCTTGTCTGACAACTGAATATGCTGGAGATTGTTTTTGGATGAGCGAGGAGTATTTTTCTTGAAACCCTCCTGAACAACTTGTGGTGATGTAGGTGCTGTTTGATCATTTTTTTAAGGCTTTCTGACCAAAGAGACTCAACTAATTTCTGCAATTCTCCAGCTGTGATCCTTAGAGAGACTTTGGCCACTCAAACTCTCCTCCTCACCGCGCATTAGGACGATTTAGACACACGTCCTCTTCCAGGCAGATTTGTAACATCTTTAGTTGATTGGAACTTCTGAATTATTGCCCTGATAATGGAAATGGGGATTTTCAATGCTTCAGCTATTTTCTTACAGCCACATTCAATCTTTTGCTGCACATCAGAACTATATTCTTTGGTTTTACTCATTGTGATGAACGATTAGGGGAATTTGGCCTTTGTGTTTCCTCATGTTTATACTCCTGTGGAACAGGAAGTCATGGCTGGACAATTTCATGTTCATGATCACCCTGGTGTGCTAAAAATGTAAATGTGAATGGGAATATACTTCAGAGATATTTTACTCATAAGAATTTCTAGGGGTGCCAATAATTGTGGCCAACATGTATTGGAGAAAAACATTTATTTCATAATGCGAGTTTCCCCCCCACTTTCAATTGTTTTACTTCGATGAAAGGTTTGAATTTTGTGAATTTTTTGAATGAAAGATTAAAAGGATAAACAATGCAGATTTATTTTCACAGACACCTTTGCTCATATTTACTAAGGGTGCCAATATTTGTGGAGGGCACTGTATATAATATATATTTATAGCAAGAGCGAATAGTCTTTGTGACATACCTGAAAAGCCCATTTTTACCAGCAGCATATTGACCACTTCCTTCACGTGCTGCCTGTTATAGATGTCTGGGATCAGGAGGATGCATCTGTAATACTAAAAAGCAAAACAAAACAAAAAAAAACATCAAAACACAGTCGTCAAATCATCTGACTCCACGCGTCCGTCAAATGAAATCTGAAGCCCCAGAAGCAGCACGCTCTACATGTACCTTCAGATCCTTCAGAGGGATTTCTAGAAGCTTCTGAATCGCATGAGACCAGATGGTCTCGAGGTCCACCAGTGTAGCCGTGAGAGAGCCGCCCGGCCCGCTGTGGACGTTCAGATGACCCCTGCAGATGGGCCAGTGGATGCTGTAGCAGTCGGTAGGGTTCACATACAACGCCTGATCACCAGAGACAGAGAGAGAGAGAGCGAGTGCTTCCATTTACTGTATTTGATGTGCTCTATGTATGTGCGTTGATCAATGTTTATACATGGATAAAAAAAAAAAAATAATAAAAGCCTAAATTAAATCAGTTCATCATATAAAGTGCTCAAAATATATATGGATTTCGTTTACAAACTCTTAGGGTGTTTTCACACTTGTAGTTCAGTTCTTTTGGTTCTTTTGGACCAGACCATTTAGTCCTGGTTCACTAAGCGTTCACACTGTCATTTTAAACACCAAACAAGGCTCGAAATTGCGGCCATTTTGGTCACATATGCTCCCGAAATTGAGTCTGTGCGACCTCAAAATCTATTTGGGAGCATTTGTGTGAGTGCAAATAATTGGTGAGACCTGTTTTTTTGGAGATTCACTGGTCGACCGGCCATAAATCAGAACCAGACAGTTTTTGCTCCAAACACAATATCGGCAATCGATAAAATCTTTAGTCGAGAGCAGCCCTAATATTTTGTATGATCTTAGAACTGTACATCCTGACATACGGACATTACTTGGACACAGTCACCTCTGATAAAAGGTGAAAAGACCAGCGCAACTTCCCTTTCATGCCGACTTTAAAGGATAAAAGGTAAAAACTTGTTCCAACGGCATTTGTGAAAGCAAGAGATTTGATTAGTTTCAAGTTGTTTGCAACATGTGATGACTTGCATGAGCAGCGTTCTTGTCTCACCTCTTCTCCTACGAGATATTGGGGTTGATGAGTTGTATTTGTCCAGCTGACTTTAGAGTTTGGCTCTAGAACAGCAGGACGTATTTGTCTGTTGTATAATCTGGCCTGTAAACACACACACACACACACACACACTCAGTACTGAAGCACACAGACCTGCCGATATGGATTCATTTTCAGTATGACGCACCTGCTCTGCAGACACTGGCGTTCTTCTCACACCGTTGGACATTTTCCTGGACCAGATCACCTGGTCGATCATTTTCAGCCCATTCTGTCTCTGTTCATTACTGTCTGCACACTGCAGCATCAGCCAACAACATGACGAAACACATTCAAACACAATCAGTCACTGATGTACTTCATTAGCACCTATCCTCGTCATCATCACAGCATGGTAACATACGTTCAGTCCGTCTCGTAAGAGGCACGGGTCCTCGTGGCGGGGCTGGCCGGGCTGTTTGTGTCTGCGGGCGATGACGTGAGGGACACTGATGGGCAGCGTGTCTGTAGCCCGTCCCATCCGCAGCGTCTTTGATCCAGGGTGAATCACAACGACGAAGTTGGCTTGAATTTGCTGAAAATGACAATGAACATTTCAGGAAAAAACAAACAAACAAACATATTCTCCATTTTAAAGTCACCAAAATTGACAATTCTTATGTTTTTTTTTTGTTTTTTTTTAAATAAATGATTATAAAGATTGCAAGTGGGAGAGGAAACTGTTATGATTAAAGATTACAAGGCATATGAATTTTTTAAAAAAAGATGCTGCAATATTCCTTAAAGGGGTGGTTGATTATGATTTTACCTTTTTAATTTTAGTTAGTGTGTAATGTTTGATCATAAACAACATCTGCAAAGTTACAACGCTCATATTTCAATGCAAAGGGAGATATTTCCTTAACAGAAATCGCTTTTTAAGACTACAACAAACGGCTGGTAGGGACTACAACGAGCTTCTTCCTGGGTTGGTGACATCACTAACCCTACAATTTACATAAACCCCGCCCCCAAGAACAAACAACAAAGGGGGTGAGGCCATGTTGGGCTGCTTTAGAGAAGAGGAAGAGTTTTTGTAGTAGAGTGTTGTTGTCATGCCGTCATTTTACGCCGGACTGCTTCACAAACGAGGGTCAATTTAACGCTGGATTTGCACAAAAGATTAACATGACGGCACATGCTAGTCGATGAGTTGAATCAACTCCACAGCAACTACATAAATTTATCCACTAACCATTCAGAAACGTCCTAAAAGTTGTAACTTCTTCCTGAGTCTCTCCATCAGTGTCGACTCCGGTTTGAACAATGTAAGGCTGAACACTTTCGTCATTTTGTCTGCGTGAGATTCTCCAGCTTTGTTGTTGTTGAGCGACCGAAGCGTGAGCTGTTAAAGCTCCGCCCTCTTCTGGAAAGGGGGCCGGGAGCAGCAGCTCATTTGCATTTAAAGGGACACACACAAAAACGGCGTGTTTTTGCTCACACCCAAATAGGGGCAAATTTGACAAGCTATAATAAATGATCTGTGGGGTATTTTGAGCTGAAACTTCACAGACACATTCTGGGGACACCAGAGACTTATATTACATCTTGTGAAAGGGGCATTATAGGTCCTCGTTTAAAATAATAAGGATTGTCAATTCTGATATCATACTAACTTAAACACCTGAACTCTGATGTGCGCGTCTCTAGCTAAAAATGAGACAATATGTCAGATTATTACTGCAGATTATTATTATTATTACTACATGTCACATTTTCAACAGATTTTTATTTCAATTCAACTTCAGATTTCGAGAAGGAAACAAAAACACATACAAAAATGTTCCAGACTACCGTTATGGCCATCATAAATAGAATAGAATAATTTTTACTAACATCAAATAAATAGTTAGTAAACACCGTAATCGTTATTACCATGTTTATTATTAAATAGTCACTTATTTTAGCTATCACTGATATTATTAGTGGTCCAAGCACCGAAAGTGCTGGAATCTTATTGTGTTTTGATGACTTTTATTAATGATGTGATGATGATGAGGATCAGTCACCTCCTGTATGGGCTCCGGTACCGCGGCAGGAACGATGGGTCTCTTCACCCCGCGCTGCTCTTTCTCTCTGTCTCTTCCATTCTCCGCATCTCTGTCTGTTTGTGTCATGATGATGCTAAAATATCAACTAAACATTTATCAACACACTGCTGATGAACGAGCATTCAAACGAAGCAGCTCTTCTTCTTCTTCAGTTCAGTTTAGTGGAGGTTGGCATTGACGCCATCTACTGGGCTGGAGGGTAAACCTTCTTCTTCTGTCACGATCATGCGATATTACTGCCATCTACTGCCGCTGCGTTAGTGATGCACCCGGATATTCTCAGTCCTGTTTGGAGTGAAAACTGAAAATTACAGCAAAGTGAGTTTACTTGACATGTGCCTGAAGAAACAGGCACAACTATAGTTGTTTACCATGCCCAAATCTTACTGTGTGTATCTGAACCACAATAACAATCATATGAAAGTACTATTATTATTTATGAACTATTACTAGTCATTGATCCTTGAGATAAGGGACAAAACATGTTTTAAAAATTAGTTTTTATTATTTAATAATACATTATTTTTAAAATTATATATTTGTAGACAAAGGTCTCAGCTAATGAATCATGTACATTTATTAAAAAAAAAATGTACATTTATTCACTTTGGAACTTAATTTGTGTCAACTCCGTCACACGCATTAAAAAGCATATTTTAAATTGATCCATCCAACAACCGTGTAAAGTCTTCAGTTATGTAATAATGGTGTTCAGTAAAGGAGATAAGTGAAAAAAATAAATTCTCTAAAAAATTTTCTTGGGTTAGGGTTATTATGAACAATCCATTTCCTAAATTCCTTTATAGAGAATTACCTCCTTTTTAATATTAAACATATATATTCAATGTTCTTAGTTAAATCAGACATTATATCATGTAGTTCAGTTGATGTTTTAATATTTTAACACAATAAATTGAAAAAAGAATAAGACATTTCTTTCGAAATTAACAAAAACCTTCACCAGACGGTGTTAAATACTGACAGAGTTGACGAATACTGACGGTGTTGACAAAGGTCCAGCTGGGGCCAAATATACAGTATATGTAAACAGAATCATGAAACAACATTAGAAGTATTCCCCATATGCAAAAAACATATTAAATCACATTATATAGACTTTTTGAGAGCACTTGTCAACCATCAGACATAAAACCTGACGGAGTTGACAAAACTGAATATTTTCCCACCTTATCCACGTGGTGTACAGTGGAGCAATTGTAGCCTTAATAAACATTTATCCCACAACTATTTTCAGAAACTATTACACCAGGATGATGGAGTTGACATGTTAAAGCTGTGACCACAGAGACTTCAACATTGTATAAAATATAAAAAACTATAAAACTTCCAGGACTATGTGTCCTACTGTGAGATCCACAATGAGCAGGAAATAGTAAGTGCTCCTCAGAGTTAAAGATGACCGTGACACTGCCTGATTTATTCAGAATTATAAAAAATTCGGAGTTGACAACGTGGACACAATTTTGATGAATTATATTTTTCATAAAAAATGCCTAAGACTTACTTTTTGTATTGTTTGATATATTACAGATCTCTGCCTTTCAATTTAAATGTATATTTTTGAATTTGTCACATTTTTAAACACTTTGTTTGGCGGATTAACATTGTGACCTCATGCTGAGGACAGGCTAAATTACATGTTTCCAAGTATAATGTGTGCTTTTAAAATAATACTAACAAAATTATTTAAAAATAAAAGCAATGAATGTCCTAAGTATCCATATTTCCTTTAGATGTAACTTTTTAATTATTTTATTTTGCTGAATTTATTTATTTTTAACATAAAGAGGGCTTTTGTGTATAGGACATGTTTTGTCCCTTATCTCAAGAATCAGTGTAATATTGATATTAATACTTTATTTCACTATTAACTTGACCCCTAACCGTAACTCAACCATTAACCTAAAACTATAACCCCTATAATCATCATCCTTACACAGTGAATCCATAGTCTTGTAGGTATTTAATGTTAGTAGTTAAAGTCACCTAATTGTGACCAAAAATCCCCTGATATTTTTTAGGTTTTCGTGACCGTAGGAACTCAGATCCCAATAACAGAAGCCAGTCTACACAGAACTCAAAGGATCATCAACATAACTTATCTTTATTGATGCAAATTTTACATAAAATGTCTGATACTACATATATTTCGTAAGATATTACTAAAAAAAACAGAGAGAGAAGTTATGTAACACGTGTGTGTGAGAGTGTGTGAGTGCATGTGTGTGTGTGTGTGTGTGTGTGCGTGTGTGTGTATGTGTGTTGGGGTTTGGCCACCATGATCAGACACTCTGGCCCCTCGGACAAGGAATTCCCAGAGTAACGTCAAGAAGCTGCGTGACGGCAGCGGCAGCCGCGGGAAGAGGAGCGTGATGTACGGAGCCCTACATGAGCAGCAGCGCATCACAGTCCTCTACGCCTGCAACAGCGTGCAGGCGTTTACCTGCACACGACATTATTCAATATTAGCATGGTCAAAGTAAGAAAAATAAAGATCCAATCATTTGTCAGAAGACTAATTAAAGAGAATAATGTCTAAATAATAACAATAGCTTAAATAGGCACTAGTGGGCAAAAGTGAACATCTTCACCCTTTTTTTTCCAAATATTATTAAAGATTTTGTAATCATATTGCGTAGTCGATTGTTTTATTTGTGATAATAACAGAGTGAAACATACGGAGGAGGATTAGGGCCAAGTAATAATAAAAAAATAAAACCATCTCGAGATTAAAGTCATTATAATGCAAGATTAAATTAGTTAAATTTCAAGGAAAAAAGTCTAAATAAAATGTTGAGAATAAACTCATTACATTTTGAGAATAAAGTCGTTGTGCTTCGCCATATGCTGCAAAACAGACGCGGCACGTTCTCAAGTTCAGGGTGGCAGCGCAGAACAGTGAATCTAATCACCATACAGGAGAAAAGTTCACTTCAAGAATGAAAAAAGTGGCGTCGATGTGTTTTACTGTAAATGTGCAAACGGAAACAGAAAGGACATCTCTACGCAAGCAGACTTTATGAAATAGCCTACACAGAAAGATAAATGTCTATACACACTCGTTCAGCCTAGGGTGAAGTCATTATACTTATCTGCACATAGTATGGTTTATTAATAAGGTGTGTACAGAATTTGATCTTTTAATAATAAGCGTTTTTCTTGTTAGCCTAAGCGTTTTTTAATGTCCAGTTTTCTTGTGAGTAGGTCTACATCACGCAAATTGTACTGTTTTTTCCTTCTAAAAAGACCCAGCCACTTGCAAATTATCTTTAAAGTTTGTATGCTACTTATTATTCAGTTATAATTAGCTAAAGATGTATTTCTTTGTTATTGAAAGAAAGCCTAAAATATAGGCCTAGCTTGACTGTGATCCAACTCTGTCATGTCCTCTAGGATCAGTATGCAATGAACACTGATCGAAGGCGTGTTTATTCTCAACATTTTATTTAGACTTTTTTCTGGAAATATAAGTTTAAATTTAAGTTTTTTCTCGCATTATAATGACTTTAATCTCTATTTTTTTATTATTGCTTGGCCCTAATCCTCTTCTGTAGAAACAAATTATGTGACATAATTTTTGTCCAGGTTGTCATACAAAGAAATTATGAACACAAGAGAGAACCAATGAAATATTAATAACTGATTATGTTGTAGTAGTCAATGTTTGCTTTTTCCTGTCAGCTTTTTGTTTTTCTTTGCTTGTTTTTCAAACCTGTAGCTGTAGTTTGCCTTTTTTGCCAAATAATTTTCAGATAAATACCTTAACCAAGTTTAGTGTTTTGTTCTTTCCACATATTTAAGATATTTAAAAAATGTCCTCATATTTTGATGGTTTAATCAAACTTGTAGGGTCATTAAAAACAAATATCCCCTCCGAATGTCATTTTTGCACACTACTGTATATATAATAAAAGGTAAAAATGGACATTTTAATGAATTTCTCTCAGTATATTTGTTTTAGGTTGCTCCAACTAACCTTCCTCATCCGCCCCCGCCCATGGGAGGAGGAGTGGGACCTGCGCCGTGGTTTATTCTACCCATCCGTCTGCGGCCGCCAGGGAATCCAGGAGGACTGCGAGAACATCACAGTGTAAACACAGAGAACGTGACATGAGTAAAAGCTAACCGATGCGGGCTTGAGGTCGGACGTACCCTCTGCCGTCGCTGAAGCGAGACGATGCGCTGTTGTGTCCATCTTTGGACAGATCTGGTTGAATAAGCGTCTGGAAGCTGCAGAGACATCACACAGATCACTAGTACAGGCAGGTCAATCATCACTAGTACTAGTGCACTTAGTCATGTGATCAAACACTGAGTACCTAAGTATCCTATCCAGACATGAACAATTCCTCAAATCAGTTTGGTTTTCTGTGATTATATTTAAGCAATATCACAAACTTACAACAAGCCAATAAACTCGATTGCAGACCAAAACAGGTCACTGAAGAAAGACAACCTCCATGGCGACCGGCTCCTGCTGTCCAGAACCTGACCTGAACAGAGCGGAAAATATTATAATAACATATCACACAAAACATCAAAGGGATGAGTAACATACAAACATATATGACGAATATCACTGTTAAAAAAAAAATCGTGAACCCTATGGCGAACGCGTTGATATGAATATTTAATACATGACGTTGGCAGGTCAGCAAGCCAATAAACAGATTGATGCATGAATATTCAAACTGACGAACCAATAAGATAAAAGATTACATATACGTCAGCTTCGTTTAATTAATATTCAGGAGATGTGTGTTTACCATATAATTTGCAACATTCCTAACCGGATATCATCTGTAAGATTAACAAAACCATATGTTGGGTCGTATCGATAGTTCATACAAACATATCAAACATCTCTGTTCGGCAGAGTGACAGGCAAACCAGTAATAATGGACGGATTCACTGTTGGCTGACGTGAAACAAACACAATAACGCCATATTACATATTTAGCCACGTATGACAGTTTGCTGTATGTAATAAGAGTGGTACATGTTTGTGCGCAAAAAATAACATTATTTTTCTTAAAGAAATAGGATTTGTTTTTAGCACTTACCATTTGACACATACACCATCGTCGGTGATGTTTAACCGGAAACTGCGCGGCTTCCGGTTCTGCGCATTGCCTCAATATTTGTTCGTGACGTTTCACTGGTATTTGACTAGACTTTTTTTTTTTAGTGAAAAAGCAAGGCCTTTCATTATTATTATTTTTATTATTATTATTTATTCGTTACACCATTGGCTGTTTTGTTCTGTAATTGTTGTCCAAGCATTAATTAAAAAATATTTATCATATATTTTTAAAGAACGTATTGCTGTAAACTGTACCAATAGATGCTGTTTATTTGATTTGGTATTAGCCATTTGATTTTATTTACAATCACAATGATGTTTAGATGTAAAGACATGAGCTGTAATATAGATATGATCAAACTTATCTTGTAGCTAAATTCCATATTCATAAGTGTAGATTGTATGGCATACAAATATTTGTTTTGTTTTTTTTTGGTTTGTTTTTTGAACACACTGATTCACTTCCCTCTCTAAAACAGAAAACAAAAGACAATTCAAGTTGTAAAGGCTTTTACTTTCTTTAATACACTGACTGTTCTAGATAAAGAGACTGCGGAGTGAAACATGTTGTTACGGGTGGTGAGACCGACCGACATCTGTCAGTATCTGCACCTGTTAAAGGACATGAAACTGAGAAACAAACAAACACTACCAAATCTCTGAGGCATTTCCCTGCTCACTTCACAAGCAGTTTTGGTTCTAAAAAAAAAGGATTAAAATAATAATGTTTTGCAATAATACAGTAATCTAGCAGTTTTAATGATTGTGTTAGCCCTTTCTCTGACAGCATACTGGTCAAGTTTGGTACAGTAGGATAATGGTCAGGTTTATGGTCTTGAGTCACATGACTTGGACTTTACTTTTCACTCAAGTATTAATGCAAAGATCTGATCTTTTGACCATTTCTGTTTTTTTTTTTTTTTGTTGTTGTTCTGCCTGTTTACATTCACTTTAGGTATCCGACTGGTATCTGATATCTGTTTACATCAATCACCACCCACAATGATTATGTTGGTGATTGCTTTACTATATGCAATATGGTTGACCCTTGGGTTTTGAATGGCCGTTGTAAGAAAAAATAATGAGGACGTTGAAAATCTTTATGAAGAAGTTTATTGCAGCATAGCAGTGACAAAGTACACGTAGCACCTTGGGTTCATCGGAGTCGGAATGAACCCAGAACATCCAAATCTCAAACTTTTTATCCTGTTACAGTTTACCACTCTTCATGTAAATGTAGTTGCTCATGTTTTAACAGCTGTGGTCTGTATGTTAATGAAGCTGTGACACACCCCATTGTCTGAGATGGTTCCCACTGTCCCACACCTATTCCCATTCTACAACTGATGACCATTTGGTCAGGATGTGATCAACCCAAATGGTGCAGAAAAAACATAACTTTCTTCTCTGTGATAATTAAGCCATTTTGGGGATGAGCTCATTCTAAAATATACTTTGGAGTGGAATCTGGGTTGAGGCAGACTACAATTTCTTACACCGTGTTATTAAAATTATTTATGATTCACGTCGGGTGATACATGATTACTTGCCAGCATGATAGTTAAAAGCTTTCATGGATGAAAATTTGACTGAGCGGATATACAGGCCTCACAATACAAAATATTCTTATCTTTTTTCTTAAGTTAGAAAATGAGAAGAAAATAGCAGTTAAGAAGAAATTTATTCTTAAGAATGTTTCGTGAGTCCGGCCCACATTTATTTGAGCGCGGCCTTGGACTCAAATCCCAAATTTGATGACTTGCAACTCGACTTAACATAATCAAAGAAGACTTGCGATGTACTCTTTTTGTGAAGAAAAAGTACACAATTTTGAGAGTGTAGCAGAAGAGTAGACCAGCTTTGGGTCATAAGGTTGTCTTTAACGGACGCTCTGTCGCATAGTTACAAGCATCCTGTCACTGTAAACTGGCCTGTCAATCATCTTGTCACAGTTAACCTCCTCTACATCTCATTTAATTTAATTTCCTACCGTATTAGAGACAAAAGAAGTAGCACGTTGATCTGCCAGTCGTGGGTCTTTAATGCGGAGAACTCTCCATATTTTTGCGTAATGATGCATTTAAAAGTTAATGGCCTAACAGATCTTTTAAAAAAATCACATTTTTGTTGCAGATGAAATATAACACAGATAACATTACATAAATATTTTTATCAGGTTAAATGTTGATTATTAGTCACTAAAAACCTTTATCTAAACCTCTCTACTTAACTGTCGGTCGCCCACGTCTGCCATGTTTGTATTTTTATAACACTTTTTATTTGTGTTTGTAGTTCTGAACCGAATCCTATTAAGCGCAATGGTTTGTGGGCAATATTAGCCATTATAGTGTACATGGATCCACACTTTGAAAGTCTACCACAAATAGTAGACCATCCGAGGACTTTTGACATACTCTTTTCAACATATTATGCTTTGGGACACACTTATTCTAATCTCACATACTATTTAGAATGGATAGTATGCACAGTGGGATGCAAGGCTAGTAATTACTTCATGATCGCTACAAAAGTATGTTTTATATAGTATGAATGTGTGTAGTTTGAATGTAATCAGGCCGTACTACATCTGCCATGTTGTCATGATCATGCGACCTACCAGCGTCAGTTGCGTCGCTTCACTGTCATTCACGAATCCTCTCCCGTGGCCTCATGGTATAGTAAAGTGTCCATCGTATGCACACTTCAGAATCTCGCTGGAAGAAGTAGGTCGTCCAGGTACTTTTTGCCTCCTCTTGTATGAGTGCTATGAATTTGGACATTGCCACATACTGTTTTTTGCCCACTATATAGTAGGGAAGTATGCAATTTCAGATGCAGCCAAGATTTAGGCCACAAAACTAATGAAAGTGCCTTGAAACGTGCAGCATTATTCAATGTGCTGAAGTAATTTCCACTGAAACAGGAAGACAGGGCAGGACATATCGAGCAGCTCCTCAGAGCCGTTGAGCTCGGTAAAGCCACATTTGACAGCTTATGACAGCCACAGTGTAATAGATTCCCCTTTAGATTTAATATGAAACTATTACTAAGGCAAAACGGTGATCATAATCATGCTGAGAATGTGTAGTTTGGAAAGTGTGTAATTTAGGTTGGTGCATGGCACCGGTGTTATCTCTTCCACTTGTCAGTGCTATTTCTAATGCCGAGTCTGTCTAACTGTTTCTCCTTCATATTGATTTAAAATACAGCATTCTGTGCAGAATTCAAATGGGTCCAATACATTTTGGGTCTGCTAAGTTGTTGGGCTCTCTTGGAGCTTCCTTGGCTCCTCACTGATCTTCACTGAGGCCTCCGCTCTCCAAGCAGCTGAATAGGTGTTGCACTATACCAGGTCAAGACTCAAAATTTTATGTTGACTTTCTGCATTGAAATTGTTCAGCTGGCTTAATCAAATTGTTTGAAATGTATATCTTTTAACACTGGCACTTTAAATTGAACCAACTGAAGATTTTCAATGAAACAGTCAACTCAACTTTGACCTCCACATAGAAGGCTTTTGTGCTTTACTGTCTGGTTTTGTATGGGTGGCATTTTATTTAGTTTTATGGGGAACAACAACTTTAAAGTGCAAGAAAAATTACATGTCTGCTTAAACTGCTCATTTAGCATGTACACTTTAACTTGTGTGGAAATTGGCATGGAATAGTGAAAAAACAAAATGCCTTTGGTCCCCTGTTAGATGGTAAAGTGCGACACCTGTTTGGTTGCTTTGCCATTTCTTACCATCACAATATTTTTTTATGGCAAGAACTGGTGTTTTAGTGTTATGTTATTACATTGCCACTATATTCAGAGATAGTCAGAATGTGAAATATTGCTAAATGTAAAGGCAACCAAACAGGTGTCACACTTTACCATCTAACAGGGGACCAGTGTCCTTTTGTGTAGTGAAATCACTATAACTTGCACATGCTGCTGCTGCTTAAATTTAACATGTACACTTTAACTTGTGTGGAAATGGGCATAGAATGGTGGGGTGGGAGTTCTCTTAAAATGGTAACATATAAATTAACTTATTAATATAATTTTTCTGACTATAATTTTGCACACATGACAGTGGTGATATTTCATTACAATCACAATTTATAACTCAATTTTACTGTATTATATTACTTGTCTTGTACTATATATATATATATATATATTATTAGTTTCAATATTGATCACATGATAGAGTTTCAGCAACACTTCTATCATCTGCTCTGTGTGAGCATGATGTTTTGAGATTTGCTTTGGCAGTACGCTATTTTGTCTGTGTTGTTGTACTTTGTGTAGCACATGGCTTGTGTTTATCATCGGCCGTGAACTTTCATGTCATGTTGTGGACACTCAGTCAGTGAGAGCTCTGATTGGCTGTGTGTCCATGTGCTCAGCTGTCTATTGTCTTAACCCCGCCCTTCTTGTTACCTGATTATAGGTTCATTTGCCCAGGTCTGGAATGGGGCCCATTTTCAGCCTGTGATTTTAACGCCCAAGACCAGCCCCCACAAGATCAAAAGGATTATATACAGATAAATAAATTAACAAATAACATACATAGAGATCTAACAAGCATTCAAATTCAGCGCAGAGTTCTCTGTTATAAACCGTAGATTTCAGATCAAACAGCTCTGACGTGGAAACATTGTGCCATGAAGGAACAAGTTATAGAGGGCTTTCAGTCTACAAATTAAGTGTTCCTAGTAAAAAAAGTTAGTCTCCTCTTTTCTTTGTCTCTTTCCCTCTACACTTTCTCTCTCTCTCTTTCTATTCCTCCGGTAACATTTTACATACATGCTGTGTACGATTAATGGTATAACTTATCATCTCATACATCTGATTACCATACATAAGTGTTACCATAACCAGATATTGTCATTAAACCCTATCAATTACAAATTATGTGCTTCACTTTTTTAAATGAAAATTACCCCAAGCTTTACTCACCCTCAAGCCATCCTTGGTGTATATGACTTTCTTCTTCTGATGAACACAGTCAGAGATATATTAATAATAACCTGAAGCATCTGAGCTTTATAATGGCAGTGAACGGGATCAACGAGTATTAGCTGAAGAATGTGCTTCCATCCACATCCATCCATCATAAACGTACTCCACACGGCTCCGGGGGGTTAATAAAGGCCTTCTGAAGTGAAGCGATGCGTTTGTGTAAAAAAATATCCATATTTACAGTTTTTTTCAACTGCTTACACACATTTTCAAAACTTTGCCTCTTTTTTTTTCAAAATTTTACACACAAATCCAAGAATTGCACACACAAAATGCAAAATGCCTCACATCTTTTGCAAAATGAAGCACTGCATTCAAAATATCACAAACACATCTCAAAAGCAAACATTTGTTTTACGTTGCAAACACCTTTGCCATAATATTACAGTATACACAGTTATTCAAAACCTAAAGCTCTTTTTTCATGAGCTCATATGTATGTTTCTGTACAAGATTGAAAGTAATTGGCAGAGAGATGTTGAAAAATTCACGGTAATCACGAAAGCAAGATTGAAACCAAACTATTTATTTTTTACTGTAAGCATTTGTGGTTGTGAATACAGTATTACAGTACGAAAGAAAAGAAATACATCAACCATGTGTAGTTGGACAGAAACAATGGTTGTGTTAGAAAAAGGAAATCAAGATTTTTGTGTGTTACATAGAGAAAATTGTGTGTTGTGTTTTGCAAAAAGTGTTTTATGAAATTGAAAACTGAGTCAAAGGCTGAAAATTAGTGTATTGTTTTGCAGATTTGGTGTGTGGTTCTGGTGTTTGAGTGTCAGGTTTCAAAAATTGTGTGACAAGGACAGTACTACTAACTTATAAAGATTGAGTACGCTGCAATTAAAGTCTGTTAAATCATTGATGGAGCTTAAAACAATTACATTTTCTGAATGAAGAGTTTATTTTTATTTTTGTGTAGCTCAACATTTTTGAGTAAACCCTTGTACTTAAATTATTATTTTTAAGTTTACTAAGCGATATAAAGTGACGTCATCCATGTCACTTCATTGCCGATGTTATCGATGTAACCGACCTTATCAAAAGAGTCCATTCAACATTAAACTGAGTTGCAGCAGATTTCAAGCTCCCAGCATGCTTTGCGTCACACTCTGTAAGGGAGAATAAATGTTGAAATTGAGTGTTATTTTGTGTGTTTTTGCACAAGATTAATATAGGGGAAGATGTGTTATTGTTTAATGTTCTGTTATTTTGGTATTTAAATGTGTTTCTGTGATGTAGAAGTTTTTAGGGTTACCATTGTGGTGAAGAGTAGTGCCTGTGGATAGGTCGAGAATGGGCTGTAAAACTTCAAGGGTATATATACTGCATATTGATTAACAGTTCATGCAAGTAAAAAGTGATAGTTTCTTTGATGGTTAAGTCCCTGGTATGCTTCACTTTCCCTGCCCGGATGCATCTCGCGCGCAGTCGTATACTAAACCACGGATGACCGAGTTTGACACATGCACAGTACATTTTTTTTTTTACTATACTCTTTACTAGACATCGTGTCATCAACGGGACATTCGCTGGGCAGGATCGAAGGAGAAAAATAGTGCATTCACGAAAATGACGTCATGCGGACGGTGCACGAACGCGGACGGCTGAAGTATACCCGGGGCTTTACATTAACACATGCTGGTGTGCTGTTGCTAACTAGCACTTAACCGTAAAGATTAGGCGTTAGTTTATTCAATATTTCAATTTAAGTGTGATTACCGAATTTGTGAAGTATATATATATTTTTTTTTGTTTACTTAGGCTAAATGTTTTGAGTATTCTGAATTTATTGGGTTTTACATCCACTGCATCAAAATAATTGAAAAATAAGAAACATTACGTATGGTAAACAATAATTTTAAGTACAGTGGACTTAATCATTAAATAAAACTAAAATTAAAAAATTATATATATATATTTTTTTCTTTTAAATTTATATTTTAATGAAATATTTTTGTTACTTATGTTTTATTTAAATAATAATTTATGTATCGTTTATTTATTTATTTTTATTTAAATGAACTTTTAAATTTTTTTACACTGTTTTTCTCCAAACTCTGTTTGAAAACCGCTGCATTAAGAGACTTCTCCTTTTGATTCAGGGCTTCTGTAATTTACTGTACACTTTGACTTTCCTTTATGAAGATTCGCAAAACCTTGTTGGTCACGACTCATAACTACATATCTAAATTAGAATTTAGGATTTATAATCACATGTTCAGATTTACATTTATATATACAGATTCAAAAATATAAGTTTGAGTCCCGGCTGAGCCAGAGTTTGCATGTTCTTTGAAATGTTCTTTATGTATGACCCAAAATGTACCATTATAATGTTGGTAGCAATTAATGTCTCCTTTGTGTAGATGAAACATTAGAAGTGTAGAAGGGTTACTTTATTATGGAACAGCTGGTTCCTAACTTGTTTTGTGGTGTGGGAGCATTAATCAGTCTATCATCTAAAGATGCTGCTAATAAGCAAGTCTCCATTTAATCAGCTAAAAGCACAGACTCCCACAAATAATCACATATGGTGGAAGAAGAAGTCAAGAATATTATCTATAATATGATTACATGGAGTTTTAATTGGATTAGCAGCACATTCATTCATCTATTTGAATGCAATATACAAACAATTTAAATGAACGCAGAGCTTTTTCCTCATCAAAACAGCCATAACAGTGCAAATCAACAATTCCAGTGAAAACATCAAGAGAATAATGTTTTTATCAATTAGAAGGAGCTAACCCTTCATACATTAATTTGAGATGATGAAGGTGAGATCTTGTTGCTCCTGCCGATAAATGATACTGTGGTCTCTTCCTCTGATACTGGCTCAGCGGCCCACGGGTTTCTGCCACAGAGTAGGAACGGCACAGCATGCTCTCTGAACTGATGAGAGAGAGAGAGTGAATTTTGGGTCATAACGAACATATCAACTCTCCCTTTGTGTTGGTCATCATTTTTAGTGTGCCCCTATTATGCTATTTTAAAGGCTCCTAATGTTGTTGTGGAGTCTCCTACAACAGGTTCACGTGAATCCAAGGTCAAAAAAACACTTTAATTTTCTCATAATATCCATTGCAGCATCAGCTCTTTTGAAACGGTTCGATCAAGGATTCAGTCTCTCTAAACCCCACCTTTCTGAGAACCTGCTCTGCTCTGATTGGTCAGATGACCCAGTCTGTTGTGATTGGTTGAAAACCAAACACTCATTATCATATCTGAATCTCAGCATTTGATTCACAGTGATACGAACAGTAACGATGGCGTCGGTTTTACCGTATCAATCTCATCAAAGAGGATTTGCTTTGGCAGCAGAAAACAGCGTCTTCTCGACATGAACAACACGAACCAAACGCTTCCAGTCTCAGATACAACTACAGTGATTGAGGGCGGGGCAAAGCAGATGCTGTTCAGCCAATGAAGACCAGAGGCTGGCTTTATGCAAATTAGTTACAAACCTACATAGGTTCAGCAGGAAGTGAGACTGAATTACTGACGACTCGTTTCTGCATTTCAGAATCACTTCTTTTTTTTAGGAGACAAAAACTCCATTTATCTGCACTTTGCAGACCTTTTACATTCACAAAAAGCTATAACACACTACATGAAAGATAATATTTAAAAAAAGGTTATATTTGACTCATAAATCAAAAGGAAACATGGTTACACTTTATTTTAAGGTGTCCTTGTTAATTAGACATTTAAGTACTGAGTAATATTAACAACATGTATACTTACTATAGGGTTAGGAATAGGGTTAGTTGCATGTAATTATGCATAATTAGCTACTATTATAAGTACATGTAATGTGTGTTACTGAAAACATTTTATGCATACATTATTTTCATTTGTCACACAAATATTTGATGTTGATATTCATTTAACCCTGCAAAACATGTTTTCAGTCAAGACCCGCAGCACTGCTTATTTTGTGTGTCTCTCTTATCTGACATGCTCAGCTCGCTTCATGGAGCTCTATCGCTGAACTGAATCTGAACGTGCATTTGAAATAGATTGGGTTCACAGACTCACCTGTCTGTTCATGAATATGTAGATTATGGGGTTGAAAACTGTGCTGCTCTTTGCCAGATACATGGGAACTGTGGCGATCACTGGGTCAATGTAAAGGTTTGGGTCTAAGATCACAGACAGGGCAAATGCAGCGTAGGGCAGCCAGGTGAGCAGGAAGGCCATCACCATGACAACCACCATACAGGCCACCTGTGCCTCGGCCCTGGCAGTGCTTCCTCCCTCTGACATTTTCAGTCTGCTCACCTGAGGGTAAAAAAACATCCCCAGATGGGGAAAAGCAAAAGTGTTGGTAACACTTTATTTTAAGGGGACATAGTTACATGTTACTATGTGCTTACTATAGTAATAACGGTAAATTATGCATAAGTACAAGTAATTAACCCTCAACCAAAACTCTTCAGGGCTTGACATTAACTTTTTTGCTCACCAGCCACTGTGGCTAGTGGTTTTCCAAAGTTAATAGCCACCCAGCATTTTCACTGACCACAATTTTGACGTTGATACCATGGGGAAAAACTACAATATATATATATATATTTTAATATTTTCTCATAATTTGGCAGCAGGTATATTAGGCTGCTGTCATTTTAAGACCTGACACACGGATCCATTATACTGTTACACATGCGTTTTCTTAAAACATAACTGTTTACGTGAATACTCGCCAAGACCGGCATTTTGACATTATTTTGTGTGTATTTGACTGTTTAAGAACAATAAGCAACGAAAAATAACTCAATTTAGAGGTGGCTTTATGTGCGCGCACTTTGGGTGTAAGAACAAAAACTGCGGGAATGAGTAAAATTATGAGCAATACGTGCAATCCCACACCGAAATTCAAGCCCTGTAACACCAACAATATTCATCCGGAGCAAATGAAACGAGTGAGTGAGGGTTTGTGTGTCGACTCGCTGTCGGAGAGATGAGAGAGAGAGCGTAAAATGAGTATTAGAAGTGTTTCAGATACTTCAGTATTGATATGTATTGTAAAATCAATATTTTTGACAAATTACCACAAAGCGAAACAGTTACTGTATGGCTTGGCAGTGGTCAAAAAGGATTTAAGGCCCCAATATACTTCAAACGAAATCGAAGAATGAACTGATGTGACGTCATTTTGAACAAAATCTTTATAGTAGAAAATGAAGTTGTGCTTCTGATGAAATGAGGCACTGACACTGTTTTTCCATGTTTGAGACTGTAAAGCTGCTTGCTTTTAAGCAAACTATTAAATAAAATGCGACATGACTTTACTGGAGTGCTAATTTGCAGAGCTCGTACTAACATACCCATGTTGTTATGATCAGATGCTTTTCTTATGCTTGCTGTTTTCTCATTTTTGTTGTGTTTATTTTGTTTCTGAGAGGAAAGCACGCAGCATATATTTACATGTTCATCTAAACGCCGCTCTCAGCAGTGTGGGCAGCGTCAGATGTTCGATAACAGTATATCGCTGCTCACGTATTTTGAACTTCGTTTTACCCCTAAACGAAGAACGAAAAAGAACTTCGCCGTGAGTATATCGGGACCTTTAAACTGTGAATTTTAAACTGATCTCTTCTTGTAAACTCAGAGATGTGATTCGAATGGCAATTAAATTACCACACAACCTTGGTGTTCATCAAAAAAAAAAGACATTTTGTATTTTGTATACCCATGTAAATGCTGAAAATACCTTACGTCCTTATGAGAAACAATTACCATCCAAATAGGGCTCAAGAAAACTCTGACTAGAAACTAAACATGACCATGACACAGTACAGGAAACAGAACAAAGGAAATTCAACATAAAAGTCCACCACAAGTCAGGAAACATATGACAGAATTTACATGTATAAAGTGTTGTTAACCTCTATAAAAACATACTACATTTTCTAATACAGACAAATATGACAAATGACTTCCTCTACTGCTCTATTAGCATAAAACCTCCTCTCCTGACTGAGTAGATTTTCCTACCTGCCGCAAGGTCCACAGGAGGCGAGTGTAGGAGATGACAATGACAGAGAAAGGCAGTGCAAAGCAGAGAAGAAAGTAACACATGATGTAGGAGACATTGGCCAAATTTCTGCTGTACCAGTCAGGTGCACAAGACGTCTGCACACCCTCCAGCTCATAGCTACCCCATCCAAAAAGAGGTGGGGTGTTCCAGAGGAACGACCAGACCCAGGCCATGACGACTCCTGCGACTGCATGTCTCGTCTGGAAGGTGATCGAACCCACCGGCCTGCAAACCACCAAGCAGCGCTCAACCGCAATTATGGCAACTGAGCACAGGCCAGCAATACCTGTAGGAGTGAGTCAAGTCAAGTCACCTCTATTTCTACAGCGCTTTATATGATACAGATTGTTTCAAAGCAGAATTAATGATGCAAACTTCATCAAATTTGAGACAAATTCTGCTGTAAAGCAGTTCTAAAAAGACAATAGTAGTTTGTAAACATGGTTTTATTGCTGGGTAAATATCACGTATGTAAATGGGAAAAATGTAAGTCCTCCTTCTATGTGATAAGAAGCTTCAAATATAAAAAATAAAATAAAATTGAATGTCTTAAAATTTATCATGATTATATATAGTGTTCATCCTGGTGGTTGTCGTACATTGTAGGTTGTTCCCAGTCTTGTGTTGCAAATTTAAAAAGGACAGTAGGTCATTATTGTGCTCAGTTCAGTTCAATAACTGTGTAAAGTTCATCAATTATGAAATGAGTTCAATTCAGCTCTACTGATAATCTTTTCTAACAATATAAGTCTTTACTATCACTTATCAATTTAACACATCCTTACTGAATAAAAAATAAATAAATAAATAAATATTGACCCGAAACTTTTGAACGGTAGTGTATATTTTTAAATAAAAAAAAAGATTTCTATTTTAAATAAGTGCTGATCTTTTTAAACTTTTTATTCATCAATGAATCCTGAAAAAAGTATCACAGGTTATAAAAAAAATATTAAGCACCACAACTGTTTCCAACATTGATAATAAATCAGCATAGAATGATTTCTGAAGGATCATGTGACACTGAAGACTGGAGTAATGATGCTGAAAATTCAGCTTTGATCACTGGAATAAATTATATTTAAAAGTATATTTAGCTACACTCTAAAAAAATGCTGGGATAAAAACAACCAAAGTTGGGTTGAAAATGGACAAACCCAGCAGTTGGGTTAAATGTTTGACCAACCTGCTGGGCAGGTTTACTTAACCCAACTATTGTTTAAAACTTACTAAATGGCTGGCTTAAAATGACCCCAAAATTCAAGTGGTTCTGAACTGGTGGGACGTGACCCAAAAATGGATTACGGGTATGTTCTGATCATGGACATGGGGGAAAACAAACACTACCAACCATTTAATCATTTATAGCTAGTGTAGGGAAAACTGGACTGTTTCATGGTTTAAAAAAAAAAAAGATATGCATAAAAAAGGTTCCAAATAGATACTCACCGAAGAAGGCCACGGCAAACCCCTCTAGCACACACCCCACCCTGCCCAGGCTGAAGTAGCCCATGGCATTGGTCACCGTGGTTGGCAGTCCTCCAAACATTGCACAACCGAGATCAGCCACAGCTAGGTTGACCAGAGCGAAGTTCAGCGGCTGCCGCAGCTGCCTGTGCTTCAGCGTCACCACGATCACGGTCATGTTCAATATGATGCCAAAAACAGAGAAGAAACCAATAATAACTGCCAGAATAATGTAGCCTATCCTTGGCATGATGTCATCATTCACTGCACTGGCTGGCATAGTGCTTTCTGATGCAGTTATGGCCATTTTCTCAAACTGAACCTCATACAAGAAGAGCTAGAACACTGATAATATGTATAGTTGAATATAACCTGTACATAAAGAGAGTCTCTGTCAGGAGGGATGCAAAGACTCCTCTGCTCTTTTTATGTCTGAATATGTCCAGCTGGCTTACAGGGAAAATCCTTAGATCCGGATTGTGAATGGAATAATTCTGTCAGATTATGAAGATCTGGAGATCTATGATGGCACTCATCTTGATTGCCACGTCAAACCATCTTCCTGCCTTATTGACTGATGAGGTCACAGTTGAAGACAAGAAGACACTTGTGTATTAGCCAAAGAACCTTTCTTTTAACCTTCCTTTCATAAGATTAAAATTAGTTTGCCTGCCATCTGAATCATAACAGTTAATTAGGCTACCCAAGATTGAGTCCTCCCTGCACAGAGTGCACTGTAGTGTTTTATAATGATTTATGCTTTATGAATTACTCTTTACTGTGATGGCCTGTCCTAAGGCTCCTGCATACCCTACATAGGACAAGCGGTTTGGAGAATGGACTATCAGTTGCATTGATGTGCATGTTTTTTGTGCTATTCCTGTGGGGTTATTATTGATATGCAAGTTTGAGGTTGGGATACAGGGAACATAATCATTGGAGTGCTGCTTAACCTGGTATGGAATTGATGGGTGTGTGTGTGTTGCTTTGTTGTTTGTTCTGTTGTAATCAACTTTGTATATTTCACTGGTGTCTTTGGTGTAACTGAAGAACTGCAGAGCTGGGAGGCAGTTTGTGAGGTAATTAATCATCAGTGTATGACCACTAGTGGCCAACATTTGCCAGTTTTTCTGTTTGGATGATGGGTTGGACTTTTATTTTGAAAGCGCTGAGAAAGCCAGCGCTTGAGTGTCTGAGCTCCCACTGGTTACAGTGTTTACTACCTTTTTTTATTATTATTATTATTTTTAAGCATTTTAGAAAAATATTATAATCAGTGTTGGGGAAAGTTACTTTTAAAAGTAATGCATTACAATATTGTGTTACTAATTGCGTAATGGGTTACATTACTTTTGCGTTTCTTTTTCTCACCTGGGCTGGGCTTGCTTGTTTGTTTTTTAATAACAACAAAAAAACTTCTATTTTGGCAAATGTTAAGACCCTTCCACACCAAAAGTGAAATGAATAAGCCTCAGGCTGAAGGAAATGCACATTTACTCCTGTACAGTAGAGGGCGCAGCTCAAACAAACCTCTCAGCTGTGCTGCCATTCTGGATCAAAGGAGAATAGGATACAGGAGAAGGAAGTTGAACACTCTTATTTCTAAATATAATATAAAGTAATTTTTGCTTGTTAGTATGGTAAAAATAGATCAGTAAGGGTCAGCAGCAAAGACATTGGTTAATAAAATACGATTAACTACATAAAGTATATTTATTACTCTCAAAGTATAGTTATTTCTCTCAGCATGGGGACAGGAGAGCTGTCAGTCAAAAAAATGTGAAGAAGTAACTTGTGTTACTTATTTGAAAAAGTAACTTAGATATTTTGTTGTAAATTGAAAAAGTATGTTACTTTACTAGTTACTTGAAAAAGTAATCTGATTACGTAATTCAAGTTACTTGTAATGCGTTACCCCAACACTGACTATAATAGGATTACAGAATAAATAAGTTGCAATCTAAAATTCAATTTATAATTTAGTAAATATTATGTAAAATAAATATACATTTAATTTCAGCAATTGTTATGCATGTGTTTTTACTATCTTTAAATGAAATAGTCTGATATCATGTATGTCAGGTTTATATTGGCCATCGGCCACCCTGCTTTCTAAGATATCGGCATCTGCCATCAAAAAATCAATATTGGTTGACCACTAATAACCACGACATATGCAGTCACTTTTATGCTGTGCCAGTAGCTGAAGCTATGGGAACTCTGCCCAGGAATAACGACCTCTGGAGCCTGAGTAAAAGCACACTAATTTATTGATGGCCGGCGTTTAATCGTCTCTTAATCTCTGCCCTTTCAGGTGCATACCTCAGTATGCATGAAACTGGGGCTCTGCACCATTTTTATCAGATTTTCTGTCTTCATAGTCAAAATTACATCTTGTTACTGTGCGAACTTGACTCACATCCCTGAAAAGGATCAGCAGGATACAGCATTTTCTCCCTGTTGTGCGGTGACAAAGTGCATACTTGGTGAATATTTGTGATTTGGTGCGAGAGCTTTCTCGTTTAGTGTTCACCTCCTTGCTCTCACTTTACTTGCATCTCTTACAGACTCAGTTTTTGCTTGGAGTGCATGGGGCTTTCCAGTGGTGGATAGTAGCTAAATATGTTTTACTTCATTACTGTACATAAGTATATTTTTGTAGTACCTGCACTGTAAAAAAATGATTGTAATTTTAACGGTAAAAGACTGTAAAAATGTTACGGTAAAAACCTGTTAATTTTTTAATAGTAAATTCCCTTAATTTATTACAGAGTGTTTGTGTTAGCATGCCAGTATATTATAAATGTGTAAAACAGTTCCCTTTCGAATGGAACTTGAATGCTTCTGCGTGACCGGTGTCTGAAGCAAGTGTGAAAACACGCCAGTCTTGATTGGCTGATGTGAGGTCAGGTGACGTAGCGTGATGCGTCAGCAAGACCATAAAAGGGCATCTATGTCACGGAATCCCCAGCTTCTTTTGTCTTCAGGAAGCCGTTTGTCTGTTTACATTTGTGTGATATCGTTCGTCATATTGTTTGTCTCACTCTGTGTTTTAGACAGTTTGACCAGCAGAAATGCTAAGTTAGATGTTGTGTGTTGCTGTGCTCCCACTTTTTTACTGGGGAAGACACACATGGTCCGTGTGTTATGTGTTTGGGAGCGGAGCATGCTCAGTCAGCCCTCGAAAAGACAGACTGAGAGCGTTTAATGATGAGGAAACTCTACTCCTGCCTGGCTCTCTTCTTGAGCGATCAGAGTCAGGCATTTGCGCCTCATGATTCGGGTCCCGCATCTACTGAGGTGGCAGAGGTGGAGCTTGAGACGGGTGTTCCCCTATCTCTTGTCCTCTCTACCGACTCTAAAAGCAACCACGTGGGTCAGATCCTATGTTTGCTGAGGCGGTGTGTGGATTATGCTTGCAGTTTGAGGCGAGAGCAGACAGGTGTTCCCCTTTCTCTCTCTTCAGCTGCGTGCAACTGATCCTGAGTTGTTTAAGTAAGAACACACATTCAGTTTATTCTAACCAGACTGTGTAACAACTTGTCTGGACTGCATTTGACTCTGTGGAGTAAAATGTTAAAAATGCATCTTGCTTGAAGGAATTAGGTATGTAAAAAAAAAAAAAAATCTCAGTGACCCCAGGCAACAAAATGTAATTTTGTAGCAACTTTTTTTTTTTTTAAACAAATGTAATTTTACTCAGTTTATTAATGTTTTTACACCACATTTGTGCAGTTTTTGGAGGATTTGTGATATTTTTTGAATTTATATAAATAAATTAAAAAATATTTTTTTTTAAAATAGCTTTTTATACAAAAACAGCTTTTTATGTAAAATTCACTTTATAAAAGACCCACATTTCTAACTTCATTCATGGGGATAGCATGGATAATTTGACATGGTTTAGTGTAAGATTTTTGCCCATCTTTTGGAAAATGCAGTTTTAAAAATAAAAAAAATGATTTATCCAGTAGATGGCTGCAGAGCTCCAATATTTGCTATTTGACTAACTGAAAGACATCTTTTCACAAGTTTTTTTGCAGTTGGATTCATATCTACATATTATGAAATCACAATTATAACAATAAAAAATTTTTTTGTCAAAGTTTAGCATTTTTTTGTACTGAAAAAAAAAAAAAAATCAGTTTTTCAATAATGTTACATTATTATGATTAGAATCAAATATGAACAAGATGTTAGAAAGAGAAAAGTTGGAGTCTTTAGAGTTTATCATTTATTTCAAACATTTGTTTTTCATATAATTCTACAAATTTAATCTATACTTCAGTTACTAAATAAACAGAACAAAAATTAACAGAAATGAACAGTTATACTACATATTGAGTACAAATACATGACATGAACATCAAAATGCAATGAACTGAACAGCAATAACAAATGAGCAAATAAAGCACATGGATTCTGTGTGTGTGTGTGTGTGTGTGTGTGCATCTGTCTGTGTGTGTGTGTGTGTGTGTGTGTGATCATTTTGTATTGTGGATGTTTTAAAGTGTGCCACTTCATTTCTGTCTATGTGTGTTCTGTGTTGTTTCTGATTTTGAGGATGAATTTTGTCCATTTTCTAAGCGGGGTCAGTTGTTTCCTGCCCGCAGGCTGTTTCAGGGCACTGAACAGAGCACCACCCCTGAATGAAAAGGCATTCAGATTTTTTGCTGTCAGATTGTGTTTGGGGGATATCAGCATATGGTTTTGTTTATGTTTATCTCCTGCATGTGTGGAGTCAGTCCTTGTTGTTATGGGAAACATCAGGCATTAAAACAGTTTCAAAAGCTCTGAGAGTCATAAAGGTTACACTCAATGCATTCGTACTCTTTCTAAGTGGAAGACCACGGTTATTGACCAAGGGTCCCACGCTTGGGGAGTATTGCCATCACAAAACAGTAATAACAGCTCTGGTTGGAGTATACAGGTGGTGGATTCTATATGGCAAAGAAACGGCCGAGCGGAAGTGGTCTAGTTTGCCTCAGAGGAGTTGACCCACTGTCCCCTCTGGTTTGCCAAGCCCGAGTCCACCTATTATTAGTGGCTCCATGACCATTACTGGCCAGCCCGAGTCTGATTTTAGGATCTAGTGTCTCTCCTGGACAGCATTCCTTGGGAGAGTCCCATCCAGAGAGACCTCCTGTTTGAAGTGTAGGGGTTGATCTATCATCCCCAGCCGAAGATCTGGAAACTTTGGGTCTGGCCTCTGAGGGGCACCATCTCATAGATTTGGGTCTCTCAACTGAGGTTGTTGAGATGATTCTGAGTTCCAGAGCTCCCTCCACAAGGAAATCATATGCCCTAAAATGGCGGCTCTTTGAGTCGTGGTGTCAACAACGCCACTTGAACCCAATGCACTGCCAGGTTGGTAAAGTGCAGGAGTTCCTCCAGGAGTGCCTCTCAGCAGGGTAGAGCTTCTGTGGGGAGTCACTCTTTGGTGTCTCAATTTTTGCATGGTGCCAGGCAGCTGAGGCCTATCTGCAGGCACCGAATTCTTTCTTGGGACCCTTCTGTGTTCTGGGAAGGTTCATCAGAGGCTCCATTTAATCCCTTAGAGTCAGCCACAGAGTAGTTATGGACACTTTAAGTGGCTCTTCTATTAGCACTGACTTCATTTAGAAGAGCAGGAGACCTGCAGGCCTTTTCAGTAGCCTTCTCCTGCTTGGATTCAAAAACATGCTTGGTCAGTCCTCGAGGCGGCTGACTGTGTTCAATGTGAGCGTTTCTCCTAGGGCTGCACGATAATGGTTAAACTGACAATCACGATTATTCTGCTCAAAATTATAATCACGATTATTAATCACGATTACTCTATCAAAAAGGGTAATGTAGTTATGGCCATTTTGCATGTTCTTTACCAACCTACACTTCACCCAAATAGCCTGTAGGTGGCACACCGACTTCATTTAACCAACTATGATAACTTCGTTAGATGGTAAATCAATACAAAACACATGGTTTTGGTGAGCGCTTTGTAATCTGTATTCACATTAGATTTTAAAGCAACACAATTCGTTTGCAAATGAGACAAACCACAGATTCAGATTGCCCTGCTAATTCGTAAAGCAAAGAACGATGCTCTTATATATAAGGCGGTTAGCCTTATGGAGAAACTAGG
This sequence comes from Mylopharyngodon piceus, assembly GCA_039654765.1. NCBI lineage: Eukaryota > Metazoa > Chordata > Actinopteri > Cypriniformes > Xenocyprididae > Mylopharyngodon > Mylopharyngodon piceus. Next base: position 31,774,797 of record CM077453.1, read on the forward strand.
GCTGCACGATTAATCGTATTTTAATCGCAATAACGATATCTGCTTCTCTCGATTGATTACAAATAATCGTAACGATATTGGCCCGCTCGTTATTTATCCTGAAAACGTGTTTTTTCTTTGGGATATGCTTGTGGTTGCCAGATGCAAAGAGCTTAAATCCCCCAAATAGAGCTTTTCCCTTTAAAGAATATACTTTCCTGGTGTTTTACTTAATATGTGCAATCTGGCACGCGCTCCCTCTAAATGTGGAAGAAGCGCTGATGATCTGAAAACAAACATGTGCGCTGGAGTTTAGTGATCTCCACAGCGAAATTCTGCTTCAATGAAAGTGTCATACAGCCAGTCTTTGTTTCTTCACAAGCCACTTGTACTATTTGTGTGACTAAATCTGCCATGATCAAACCTTCAGCGATGAATTTCAACAAATGCAACACGGATCGCCACCTTACTGTTTTTGCAGAATGCAATATATATATATATATATATATATATATATATATATATATAATGTCCCTGGCTAGAGACATTCTAAAATGCTTAACATGAAAAACGCTTAACGTGGCTTAATGTACAGAGTATTTACTTAAGTATTTTTCTGTATAGTATGCTTTATTAGTATAGTGTTTACTAAGTTTGGTCTTTTAATGTCACTGTCTTAGTACATTAAGCCACGTTAAGCGTTTTCTTTATGGGAGGAAAATGCTTAATTAAACATGTTACGTTCATATTCTGGGCTCATCTGCTTTTCTGTACATATTATGCTTTATTAGTATGGTGTTCACTAAGTTTGGTTTGTTAATAACACTGTCTTAGTAAATTAAGCCACATTAATCTTTTTCACGTTAAGCGTTTTTATGTTAAGCGTTTTAGAACGTCCCAGTGGCGATATCTGATTAACTGATTAACATTATGAAAACTGGTAAACCCTTTAGGAACTTCAAAAGATAAAACTGCGAAACTCCTAATATTATTTCCAATAATTCCAAATTATGTTCATTTTCCCGATTGAATTGTCACATAGGTTGCAAAAGTGCATTCTGCAAAAACAGTAAGGTGGCGATCCGTGTTGCATTTGTTGAAATTCATCGCTGAAGGTTTGATCATGGCAGATTTAGTCACACAAATAGTACAAGTGGCTTGTGAAGAAACAAAGACTTTCTGTATGACACTTTCATTGAAGCAGAATTTCGCTGTGGAGATCGCTAAACTCCAGCGCACATGTTTGTTTTCAGATCATCGGCGCTTCTTCCGCATTTAGAGGGAGCGCGTGCCAGATTGCACATATTAAGTAAAACACCAGGAAAGTATATTCTTTAAAGGGAAAAGCTCTATTTGGGGGATTTAAGCTCTTTGCATCTGACAACCACAAGCATATCCCAAAGAAAAAACACGTTTTCAGGATAAATAACGAGCGGGCCAATATCGTGACGATTTTTTGTAATCAATCGAGAGAAGCAGATATCGTTATCGCGATTAAAATACGATTAATCGTGCAGCCCTAGTTTCTCCAAGCTAACCGCTCCCACCTGTCTCTCTTCTTGAGGGATGGGAGTCAGGCTTCTACGCCCCGTGGTTCTGAGGCAGCGAGGCGACTTAGATCATGGTGGAGTTGGCAGAGGATCTTGAGACGTATGTTCCCTTTTCTCTTGCGATATTCACCAACTCTGACGATCTTGTTTTGGATTTGGATTTGGAAGAAAGGCTTCACCTATTATGATTTACATCCACCGCTCAGGCCACTGGTGCAGGTCTTCTCAACTGTTGGTCTGTTTTGGAGCATCTCAGGTTACGTATTCAAAGGGAACGAGACGTTGCATCACGTTGCCTGTGCGGCGTCCTTCAGGCAATTAGAATCTGGGGATTTCGTGATGTAGGAGCCCTTTTATGGTCTTGCTGACATGCTACGCTATGTCAACTGACCTCACGTCAGCCAATCAAGATTGGCGTGTTTTCACATGTGCTTTAGACTCCAGCCATCCCCATAGCATCAATGCCATGACGCAGCGTCTAATTTTCTTCTCAGGGATCCGGGTTACATACGTAACCTGCAACGATTTTAGTACGCTGGTATATTAACATTGTATGAGTTATATAACTATATATGTTTTTTAGTGTAAATTTAAGTTCATAAAACTTAATGTGTTTTACTGTAAACCACTGGCAACCACAGCTACTGGATTTTTACAGTAATTTCATTTTTTTCAACAGTGGATGTTTTACTACCACAAAATGTCACAATGTGAAATGAAATATGTTGCTTGTTTATCCTACTTTACTAAAAATGTCATTTGGTATGGTAATTTTTTTATAATGCTTGATTTAAATTTCTAATGTGGCTTAAGTATTCAAATACTGTATAATAACAGGACCCGCCGACAATAATAGCCTAATTTTGAACTAATAAATGCAGCAGACAGTTGTTAATGCAGAGCCAAGTGCATGAGGCGGTCTTAAAACAGCTGCAGAGGCTGAAGTGACAATTAAATAGGGTTGCCAAAATGACATTACAGCAATAATAACCAGTGCATACACTGTCCAGAAAAGCTGGTCTTTCCTCATAATTCTCCCGCACTGTTCATGCATTTTTGAAGTTCTCTGATCCAGGCAATGAATAATTAATTCCTGGTTTTGGATTTGCTAAACATGCACTTCTCTAGGTATCTGCAGTCCATATTTGAGCTTTACATATGTCTATGATCAAAAGCCAGAGGATAAATCCTGTATGTTAGTGATTAAAATTGAATTATGTTAATTATAATAATTTCCTTAAACTGTCCCACAGACTTTACAAAAAGTACTGTGGTTGTGTGATGATACAGTCACTGTATGAGGTAGTAATATGCCTTGGTACTACGATATCACAATTGATAAGTATTCACAAGGCAAGTTACTTCAATTATAATATTACATATTACTTGATATTATACAATAGTACAGAATGATTATTGTAGTCCCTGCCATAGTATGTTAAAGAATACCATGGTATTGTCATTGTCTTTTTGGTAGTTTTGCTTTGGATCCAGATGTTTTACCTTTGAATTTGATTTTTAACCAGTAAGAGACAGTAGCTGTACAAAATACAATCATAACATATACATATTTTACACTTTAAATAAATTGGCAATGTCACACAAGCAGGAGTGAGATATGGATATATAACAGCACAGCTGTGACACACTCACACACTTATTGAATACAACACTGCCTGTAACAACTAAAATAAACCTGCATGAACTAGGCCTAATATTTTTAAATTCATGTTCATTTTGATATTTTGTATACATTATATATTTGACATATATACACACTGCTGTTCAAAAGTGTGGGATTAATAAGATTCTTTATGTTTATGTTCAATAAGGCTGCATTTATTTGATACAAATAGTAAACAACAGTAATATTGTGAAATATTATAACAATTGAAAATAGCTGTTTTCTATGTGAATATATAATAAAATGTAATTTATTCCTGTGATCAAAGCTGAATTTTCAGCATCATTACTCCAGTCTTCAGTGTCACATGATCCTTCAGAAATCATTCTAATATGATGATTTGCTGCTCAAGAAACAGATTATTATCAGTGTTGAAAACAGTTGTGTGGCTTAATGAATGTGGAAACCATGATACATGTGCCTGTTTTCAGAATTCACAGATGAACAAAGTTTGAAGAACAGCATTTATTTGAAATAGAAATCTATTATAACATTATAAATATCTTTTTGATCAATTTATTTAAAAGAATTATAGTCATGACTTTTGAATGGTATTTAATGCAAATGCATTTATGCATTTTCAATTGTGGTCAAGTGTGCAAATACATATATACTTTTTCTGTTGTTCTAAAAAAAAAAAAAAAAAAAAGCTTTAAATATTTTAAAATATTTGTTAAAATATAAAGAGTGGTAAAAATGTCATTAATTTTTTACATATTGATCTGAGAATAGCTATTTATGTGTCATTCTTTATATATTCAGAGACTGTTTGTTGGCGAGTCCAAGGCCCATCTTCTACAAAAACAAAAAACAAAATGTCATTACCATCTCCACAATCTCAAATATCCACTCCATGGCACATTATACCAACATAATCAAAAGCAAAACTTCAAGGCCATAGTCCCATCTTTATTCCAGGACATGTGATATACTGTATATAATATATATATATATATATATATATATATATACATACATACATAAGTGTCCTTAATTAAATCCCCATTAATAACATGCGTGTTTATGAACCTTTATGACCTATAAATAATATTGAATGAATGTTTGTTGTGTATTAAAAAAAGATTTTGAACAAAAATAAAAAAGTTACATATTGTAGGCCTTTAATAATGAGCTCAAAACGTTAGCACAAAAACGTTATTTATACATTATTCATTGAACGTTTTGAACGTTCAGATAACATTCAGAAATAACGTTGTGAACGTTAGAAAAACGTTCTTCGAACATTTTTTTCTTATCTGAGTAACTGCTGATGAGTTTACAGGTCTCTGGTCGAGGACTGAGGAGTGAAGCGCATCTTTATAGTCACAGTTGTGGTTTAGTCTCTTTAACTCACTCTGTCGCGTCGTGTTCATCATCTGTTTCATCATCGTATGGCATCATTTGATAGCGGATTCTCCTGTGGTGAACAATAACGGCATCAGCAGCAGCTTCTCATTCCCACGAGAAGAGAAATAGGATGAAAGGGAAGACATGACACGTCCGCTCTGCTCTCACCTCACCTCTCTCTTTTAGCGCACTTCATCTGAGTAAAACTGCAGTAGCAACGATTGGAGTATATAAAGCGTCATGAGCGGCGGCTTTACTTCACAAATACATTCATGCGCTTCCCTCGTCACATCTCTGACTAGAGCGCACGCGACAGACTGAGTTTGTGGACGGATAATTCTTCATCTCTTCAGGAGGTCTGGACATCATGAAGTGTGTTTTGTATTGTGTATTTTTCCTCCATCTATGGATTACACACAACAGCAGCATATGTGCGTCTCATCAAGGTATTCCCCTGTCAGTGTGAGTATACTTATATTTCTCATTTATTGTATTAGTAGGTGCTAATAATATGACTCAAACATGATATGTTTTATACAGTTTGCAATATTGATTTTGTACAACTATTGCTAACAGAAAGGCATAATAAAATGTTGTCATTTTGTGTTATTTGCTATAAGACCTAATTGTGCAAATAATCCTACAAAATGGGCATGAATTTTCTTAAATCAGCATTACTATTTAGGTTACACTATATGTTAAGTACCTTTTCAATAGTTCTACCTCCAAATGTTTTTTAAACTTTTCTTTTGATTTTAAAGTTATCTTCAGATAGTCTTGTGATGAGACAAATATATTTTAAAGGAGACATATTTGCTTAAATACAAGTTCTTTATTCTCATATGGTTCCATAAAGAATGTTTAAGAACTTTTCCATTCCACAAAAGGTTTGTTAAAGTGGAAAAAGGTTCTTTAGATTATTAAAATGTCCTTTAATGGTTCTTTTAAGAACTGATCACTGAAAGATTCTTTGGGGAACCAGAAATGGAATTAATTCACTGCAAAATGCCCTTTTTGAATCTTTATTTGTCAAATACACATTCCATGTATAATAATTATACAAGATTTGAAAATGCGGTTTGAGTTGAAATTCACGGCTTGGCATGTCTTGTCAACTATGTTGCGCTTATCTTTCCTACTCCAATTTGTTGCGGTTTTGTCAAATTAATTTTCTCATATTTTTGTTCCCTTCATTCTAGTGTCAAACTTTGGGCTTCAGCGTTTGGTGGAGAGATTAAATCCATTGCGGCCAAGTATTCTGGCTCTCAGCTGCTGCAAAAGGTAAACCGAGCTGTGCAGTTAACTATAACTAACACTAAGGTTTTCTTCTACATCGTACCATGGTATTCTTTGAAGTATTTGTCATGGTATATGAATTTGGTAATCATTCAGTATAACCAAGTATTACCATCTGATACCTACACTGCGCCATATACTTCTTTTTAAGGGGCACACATGCTATTTTAGACTATCAATATTAGGTTTTATCTCTTCCTGTGGTGAAAAGTGAGTGTGTGCTTCTGTTCCTGCAGCTCTCTGTTATCACATACACACACGCTCACACTCATCCTCACATACACACGCGCACACAATCTACGCTAATTAAACCACCCACGAGCAGCAACCCCGGTTCGGTTTGGTTTTGTGTTCCTCTTCCATCGCTAGCGCTCTGCTGGTCTTCCTTCACAGTGAGGTCAGCACTCGAGGCCTGTGATTATGGGAAATATATAGCCTAGTGGAAAATAATTCTGTGGATTTGTAAATATGACAATAATAAATAACATTTCTCAATATCAAGTGATTGTTTGAGTTGGACATGACAAAATAAATGCCTTAAAATCCAACAGTTAATTTTGTGTAAAATTTACATCTATAATTTTTCACGAATTAAATTAAAAATTTCGCATTTCAATCAAAATATTTGAGAATGGAGAAATTATGCTGGTCAGTTTCAAGAACTTATTACTTATTTCAAATCAATACTATTATATATATTTAAAGGGGGGGTGCAATGCTATTTCATGCATTCTGACTTATTTACACTGTTAAAGAGTTGGATTCTCATGCTAAACATGGCCAAAGTTTCAAAACACGAGTTGGACGTATGACGGAGTATTTCTGTGCCAAATGACTACTTCTGGTTTCGGTACGGGATTAGGAGAGTTTTTTTCTAGTATGGCCATTTATCACGTAACAAAGGGCGGAATTCCTTGTATAGGCACTTCTCCCTGATAAGCGTGTACACACACACATCACCCAGAGCAAGAGCAAGAGCACGCCCATCAACGCGTTTCGTTCGGGATACGGAAGCCGAGAGATTTTTCAACAATGGCTGTGTCCCAATTCAGGGGCTGCACCCTTTGAAGGCTGCATACATCATTGAGGCAGTCTCTTTTAAGAAAAATAAGCGTTAGATTGCAACGTAAGAAAGAAATTACAGTATTATACACCTCACACTGAATATCAGTCAATTTTAAATATGACATCCTTGATGACGTATTCAGCCTTCAAATGTGACCTCCGGAGAACACAGCCTCTGAAATGAGCTGCAGCTCCTGTCACCAAAGGAGTGTGTTTTTGGTTGTGAGGGAAAGATTACCTTTTTCAGCTTCCCAAAGAACCCAGCGTTATGGGAACAGAGGATGAAGTTTATTTTTCCGGGGCAGCAACGGAGTTGTGCACGTGTGTTTGTTTGTTCCCGGGAATTCGGTGATGAATGCTTTGTAAACAAGTCCCAGTTCGGCGCTGGATTTGCAGATCGCGGGTGGTGAGTAAAGCTGCATCAGATGTCTGTGTTTTCTTGGCAGTCGGCGTACAAGTGCATAAAATGTAAACAACACAAACGTTTTTGTTCCCTTTGTATTTATAATGATGTCACAGCTAGCAGACGATCTCTACACAAAAGCTGCGCGCGCTCGTGACTCTTTAGCACCGCCCACGGCACTGACGGCAGACACGCCTCCAGGATCTCGGCTTTTTTCAGAAAGACTCGGTTTAGCGTATCTATGTTTTATAAATATGACAAAACTAAAGACTTTTCGGAGATATGAAGGATGCAATATTACTCTATATGTACTCAAGATTAACATGAGATTGGCAGAAACTGTGTGTGACCTGCAGACCTGGCTCCTAATGCGATCAACGCGGGTTCGAATCCGCCTTTTGCCGAGCTCGCATTTATTTTCAATAAAAATGAAAATAATGTTCTAAAAGTGGAAATAAACTGCGAACATGTTTAATAATATTAGAAGTGTTTATAGGGTAGGGTTAGGGGAAGGTGTAGGGAGGGTTTTTATTCTCCCAATAAGGCAGCATCCATTTAATAATTTTAATAAATATAATCATTTACACTCTATGATATTATTGCATCCTGTTAATGTACAAAAATACTGAGGTGCAAATAATATCTGCCAATATAAAGTATAGATAGCATTTTTGTTGCAAAGAACTGATACTTTTACATGGTGTAAATAGAATCTATTGCTATTTTCACTTAGTGCAAATAGCTGCTGCCTTTTTTTTCTACTGTACATTCTATAAAGTAATGACTCATTGACTTTAAATAGTATGTTACCAAGAATGCGCACATTCAACACACTACCAAAAATGTAGAATGGCTTACAGTAAAAGGAAACTGAATTATAAAAACACAATGCAGGTAGAAACATGACAAGTAATGCAGTTTTCGTAAATTTCAATTTCAAGATTTTAAGCAATTTTAAAGCCATCAACTATTAGTATTTTGACAGTCATTGCGCTATGATTGACTATATGTTGAATAGAAAACTAGTGCTAGTGTTTTGACAGAATGATTCAATTTTGAATTAGGTTTGCTGTGTTTTGATAGGGTTTGTATATGTAGAAATAGGTTTTTAGCATTTTGGAAAGTAGAGTCTGTATTTATTTAAAGGGGTGGTTCATTGTGGTTTCACTTTTTTAACTTTAGTTAGTGTGTAATGTTGCTGCTTGAGCATAAACAGTATCTGCAAAGTTACAGCGCTGAAAGTTCAATGCAAAGGGAGATATTTTCTTTTAAAGAATTCTCTGTTTAAGGACTACAACAAACGGCTGGTAGGGACTACAACGAGCTTCTTCCCGGGTTGGTGACATCACTAACCCTAGAATTTACATAAACCCCGCCCCCGAGAACACGCAACAAAGGGGTAAGGCCATGTTACTGCATTACAGTATGTAACACAAATGCAATAGCATATCATAAAAGCAAGATGACAAAATGACAAATTATAACCATAATTAAACTAAACTATACCTGTTCTATCTTAATGCAGCATATATTCTCTGGCTCTGTAAGCATCTTACAACAGTTCCCACACGAGTGATTAATAGATTATCATGACAGAATATGCTAATCAATGACTTTAAGATAGTTAACTCCACATCAGCTACATAAATTCACCAACTAACCGTTCAGAAGCATCCTGTTGCATTCAAAATGTTGTCACTTCTTCTTGAGTCCGACTCCGTTTTGAACATAAAAGGCTGAACAGTTTCTGACATTTTCAGTGAGTCTGTGTGAGGTAATGTGAGGCACTGCTAAGTGCTAACAGGAGCTCCTGACACTCCGCCCCCTTTTCAGAGCAGCAGCTCATTTGCATTTAAAGGGACACACACAAAAATTGAGCGTTTTTGCTCACCCTCAAAAAGTGACAAATTTAACATGCTATAAAAAATTATCTGTAGGGTATTATGAGCTAAAACTTCACATACACACTCTGGGGACATCAGAGACTTATTTTACATCTTGTAAAAGTGCCATTATACCACCCCTTTAACAAAATATGATTTTGGCAGAAAATTAACTATTTGGCTAATTGTGTGATGCAGGTGTGTTGCTGTGTTAAGAGTTTAGAAAATGTACTTTAAGTTTTGGTAAACTCTTGTTAGCAGTTGTAAAACACTGTAATGTTACTGGAAGAATATCAAGTCACCTTTATTTCTATGGAGAGTTATACAATAGAGATTGTTTCAAAGCAGCTTTACAGTGATAACAGGAAAATGATGCAGTTCAAGTCAAGTCAGTTCAGTGTTGATTCAGTTCTGTTGTAAAGATCATCAATTATTAAATGAGTTCATTTAATCTATAAGCAGTTCTGCAGAAAACAGTGATGTCATCGTCCAGCTCTGTTCAGTATAGAGTCAGATCAATAATAGTGCTGAATATTAATGTTTGTTCAGAGAACGTTCCCTGTTAGCTGGTAATAGTTAGCTGCTATTTTTAGTGGATTCAAATAAAATAAGTTCACATTACTAAAAAAATGGGCTTATTCAAATATTTGAGTTACTTAACTCATTGGGTTTACACGTTTTTATTTGTCATGGTACAAAATGTAGTTCTACTTGCATTTTTTCCCTTACATTTACTCAGTTCAAGGTATATGTCATTGATTTAAGATTTAAAAGTGTACAAAATCTTTCACCCAAAAAATTGAGCACATCATAGTTGAAGTTTTTAGAGTGTACGACATTTCTGTAATGGATCAGATGGATGTTTATGAGTGATTAGTGTGATTTTCTTTTGTCACCATTGAGTTCAAACTGTTTCAATATTAAGGAAAAAGACAGTGACAGTAGATGTTTGTGGCATATGTGCCTTTGTGTGTGTGTGTGTGTGTGCATGTGTGTGTGCTGCTAAAGCAAAGAGGATGGGAGCCCGAGGGGCAGATTATCTGTGTGACGGGTTAAAAAGAAAGAGAACATGCCTGGTGAGCAGACAGAAAAGCAGAGAGGAGAAAATAACAGAGTAGAGGGCAACAGAAGAGAAGAAAGGAAAGAGACATATGACAGGAAGCCCAGAGGAAGAAATGTGCATGTAGAAAGAGAAGAGACTGAGAATGTAAAGTAGAGTAATGTGAATGAACTGGTGTAAGTGTGCCCTGCGGCTCACACACTGCTTATTGTGTGTGTGTGAGACCTCATCAGACCAAAAAGTGCTTCGGAGTGGCTCTGGACAGGCGATAGCAAGACATCGTTCACAGAGGGTTGGGTTGCTGCTTGTGGAGCAATGTAAAATATCAGGCCTGGAGCAAAAACCTGCTTAAAAACAGCCACAGGAAACGGTAGGGAATACTGTTGAACCAGTGATCGCCAGATCAATGTAAAATATGTAAATGTAAATGTAAAATTCAGTGAGTGAATCTCATGAAACCTTATAGAATGCAACAGTCGGTTTACAAAGTAAAAACTCTCTTCATTTTCTCCATAGAGAAACTGATTTTGAATGAAAAAACCTTTAAAGACAGACCTGTTGTGAGCTACAAGGTTGGTAATCGATGGTTTTTGCTTCTGTTGAAGCTGCATTATTTCATTATTTTTAAATAATCGTGTTGAACAGCAGAATTTGTGGTGAAAAATGACATTACCCATGATGCTGTACAGAAAATTACACCAATCAGAGAGTCTCTACAAGCAAAGCACTCCAAACAAGATTTTTCTCCGCCCACTCCCATGAAGCACTGTGAATGACATAAATAAATCGATCTCCATGCAACTTTTTTAAAAGGGTATGCTGGGTGGTGCATTGTGGCCGATGCAGTTACGTTGAATGGGTTTATAGCTAATAAGCGAGACGCTCACGTTCTCTCTAGACAATGTTAGTTTACTCAATTGCTTGCTCATGACACATAGCAACACAGCGAAAAGTATTTCTAATGTTGGACCTTTTATTGAGAATAGCCTACATTGACCTGTTGAGACGTGCCTTCACAAGCACCTGTAAGAGCTTTTGTGATGTTTGAGTCGATGGAGGAGCGACATGCAAAAGGTGCGTTTGCAAAATATGCTATATTTTTAGTCCACAAGGTGCCGCTAGTGTCACAGAAACGACATACTTCACCTTTAAACGTATCAGTTTAGGACACAGATCTAAATCAGACACGACAAATAGGAAACACCATGGCGTCAATTTAAATGTATGCCAGAAGTACTTTTTAAATTAATAATTAAAAATAAGTATAATATAATTAGTATTAGCAGCCTATTATAAATAAAAAATAAAATGTAATTATAATAAATGTGTTTTTTGGTGATCGAGATCTGGCAGCAGCTCATTTTTCCTCTTGGGCGAGATAAAGGAAAAGCAAATCTAGCTTCGCTTTGTTCTTTCTTTGTTTATCTGTGTTTTTTGGCATATGTCTTTCATCTCCTGTGTCTGTTGTTCAGTCTTTACCCTTCACCCTGTCTCTCAGCTCTCCTCTCTTTTCCATCTCAAGCATTCTTTACATTGAATGAATGTGTGTTTTTTATCATGTAATATATTTATCATGCATGTGTACAAACTGTGCCGTCTCATTCTGCATCATCATCATCGTCATCACACCTTGCTCTGCTCAAGCTCAGATAATCCTTGTATTGGAAGTATCTCACATTTCAAGGTTAAATCAAGGGAAACTGATGAGCAAGGAGTCTTATAGTGTGTGTGTGTGTGTGTATCACAGGAAGTGATCAATATCCTTCCCTGATCAATATAAATATTCAGCTGAAAATGTTCATACATGTACGTCATATATATATGTGAGTGTGTGTATATGTTCAAGTGTCTTTGAAAAACCTAAATTGAAAAATTGTTTAAAACTAATTCTCTCATGTTTACTCACCCTCATGCCTCAATTTTATGCTATAATTTTCTCTGTAAGTGAATTTTCTGTATGTGGTCCACGGGAAAAATATAACAGCATGCAGGTTTGGAATGACATGGAGATGAGTGAATAATGACAGAATTATCATTTTTGGGTAAACCCAGTTGAGCAGTCTAGGGCCAAGTCCTTGCGAAATGGCTTGAAGAGCTAATTTTTTCTTAACTCTTTCCCCGCCATGTTTTCACTGTTCTCTGGATCAAAACACAGGCGAAGAAGAAGCAGAAACAAGCGAAAGAAGCATTGCTTACGCCAGCGGGGAAAGAGTTAATGTGTTGACTTATTTATATGTGTATTTCTTTTAAATAGCCAATAGCTTTGTGTTTACACCACAGTTGTATTAAAAATAAAATTTAGACAGAAAATCTAATCAGTCATCCAATGCAGAATGAGTCATCAGATTTTTGATCTGTATTGACAGAAGGGGATTTATGCCCATCTAAAAATAATATAAAAAAACAGCCTCTTATCTTTGCACTCCAACCAAGATCAGATTTAATTTACAATTCACACCTTGACTTTTTTTGTCAACAGATCTGGTCAAGTGTTGGTGTAGTTTAGCTGCACATCTATATTTTAAATCTTGCCACTCACACAAAACAAAAGGAATGATGTAAATCAAGTTAAACATCATGTCCTTTGCATGTGTGTGAGTTGAGTGTATTTAAGTTAACTGTCTATGAACTTAAATATGAGGAAAACTTGTGTGCAAAAAACAAACTTTTTGAGATGTCTTCCTTCACATATCACCGGTATCCATTATCAGATGTTAACATATTACCCATTACAATCAGTGAGGTTAATTATAAATACATTTAGCAGTATGCAAATGAATGCGAATGTAAACTACAGAACTGGGTGAAATACTTCTTTAGTCACAACTTTAACAACAAAATCCTATTTAGCAATCTGTATTCTGCATTGTCATGCTTGTCTTTAAAGGGTATTAATTTTAAGTGTTACTGGGATGAGCTTTTGAAGACTTGTGATGCCCAGGATTAAATGTTCCTTGTAAGCAGACAGCTGTGATATGCAAACCAGACAACAGAAGACATATGATTCCAGCTCACAGGGAACAGTCTCAGAACGTTCTGGCAAGGGACAAGTGGATTTTTTGAAGTGAAAGAGAATTTTACTTGCCTGACCAGATAAGTAGCTTGATTAAAATGTCAATAACAACCAAAACGCGAGAAAGATTAATTTAGCTTAAGAGGCGATTGATAGTGGATACTAGTAATGTACTGGCGGTGATATTGCGTATCACGTAACCTCTTGAGGAGAATTCAAAACAAATGCGCTCTGCTCACACAAAGAAACTCAGTTATCATGTTGCAATAAAAATTCAATATGTGGGGTTTTTATAGCTTGCTATTTACGACATATGATAAAGTTAAGCATCACACGACCGAAAGTGCTGAATTCCTGAATATAACCTCGATTGAAATTGACACATTTCATACAACAGTTCAATAAACAAGTAGTTCATCTCGCAGCTACGCTCAGCCGTTTCGAATGATTCAGCGTTTTGAACGAATCGGTTGAGTGAAGATTCAATGGCCCAATCATAAACAACTGCTTCATTCTTGATTCAGCCTTTTGAATGAATCGTTTGAATAAATGACTCAGTGGCTCACTCATTAAGACGGTCACTTGCCGCCATCTACTGGCGGTTTAATTTCATGTTTAAAAGTATAAATTTCCCACCAACATTTCTTATTTGTATATTCAAAAATATTTAAAGAATCTCATAACATTATTGAATGCAGTTGTACTTTTTCAGTGTAAATTATTTAATTTGGTAACAACCCTATAGTGTCTTACTATTTTAATTTTAATTTGAATTGTAAGAATTTGAAATAAAAGATGAAATTTAAATTTAATTAGATTGGGGGGGAAATGCCCTTTATAAAGGTTAATAAAATGCCCCCAGGGTAAATAACAAAAATCTACATGTTTAAATATGTCACTGTTGATATGTCACTGTTGTTGCTTGTTTCAGAATAAATTATATTTACAACACACACACACACAAAAAAAAATAATTCCTTTTTTCCCCCAGACAAGCTACTTTTTTAAGCTAAGTAAATGACCAGTTTAGTTGTCCAAAGGACAAGCACAAAACAAGGCTTGATGTCGATCACTGTATTTTGTATTTATATTCTCTCCTATATTTGATACTGACACAAAGGAGAAGGCACAGGCCTACAGAAAGATTTTATTGTCATCAGATGTAGCTTTGCACACTACCAGCATCTATAGAATGATTTTGATCAGCATTTTATTGTTCATAGCAGAGGGTTCTCTCAACTTGTTATATTTTACAGTTTGTCAAATGATACGATTTTGTAGTCTTTGCATACACATGCACCCCTCGAAAGCCTAAAACCACAGAGCCCCCCCACATAACAAATCCCAATTTAACCCCTGGAAATATCCATGTCATTATACACATTTGTTTCCTCATAATCCATATATACAAGAACACACACTGGGTTTCCATTCATTTGAACTCTTTCCTCACCATTGACAAGTTTTTTTCCGGCAATCCATGTTTTCACTGTTATATGGTAGAAGGAGCTTTTTTTTTTTTACGCATATTCTGAAAAACTACAGAATCTCTGGGTCAAAACACACAAGGCGAAGAACAAGCATAAACAAGCAATAGAAGCATTACTGACGCACATGTAAATTAACGTGATCATCAAACATTAAACCGCATATAAATCAAAACTTCCTTAACGTTACTGAATGAATCTGTAATGTGTCAATGCAGGGAAGAGGAGAGGCTGGATCCAAATGCAAGCAGAAATTTTATAAAACAAGAGATAATCCAAACATGAATATGAAATCCAGAAAAATAGGGCACACACACGCTACATCCTCACAAAGACAACGACTGACAAAGACTGATTGAAAGACACATTATATAGGCCGGGTTAACAATGTAATTATGCACAGGTGGATGTGATCATTGATGAGTCCAGGCAAAGGATTATGGGGGATGAAGTCCATGACTGAGTGGCAATGGTCTGGGGTGGAGTGCCCTCCGGTGACTATCAAGGGCACTCCAGCTGGTGATCGTGACATAGCCACCCCTTTAAGAAGCAGCTTCCAGATGCTCCTAAACAACAACGAACTTAATTCCAGGAGGGAGGTGGAGCGGAGGCGGAACAGGGGGAGGGATGGAGGGCCAGGCCCATGGAGTGGAAGACGGCCTGGAGACTGAGGTAGAGCAGGCGGCCAGGGAGGAGCAGGCTGAGCAGGCTGCCATCACAGCAGCGCAGACGGGCTTGAAGACCCCCACGGCGGAGTAGACAACCACCACAGCAGTGCAGACGGGCTTGAAGACCCCCACGGCGGAGCAGATGGGACAGAAGATCTCCACGGTGGAGCAGAGGACCACCACAGACAGGCAGACAGGACTGAAGCTCCCCACGGTGGTGCAGAATGCCACCACAGTTGAGCAGACAGGGCTGGTGACCACAGTGGCGGAGCTGAAGACCTCCAGGATAGATCTGGTGGAACTGAAACACAGAGCTCAGAAAGGTTAGGGTTGGCCTCAGGGGCCATGTCAGAACAGGCAGGGAGCTCAAGGGCGTCCTCGCCTGTCATAGAGGAACCAGCAGAATGCTCCAAGTTGGCCTCTGTGGTCGCATCAGGGCAGACAGGAAACTCAGGGGCAACTTCCATGGTCGCATCAAGACAGACAAGAAGTTTAGAGCACGCAGGAATCTCTGGGACGATCTCCATGGTTGCATCAGGGCAGACAAGAAACTCTGGGGCAGGAGTGGGTCCTGGAGCGGACTCATGGGCTGAAGCGGGCTCTGGATCGGATTCATGGACTGGAGCGGTCACTGGATCAGATTCATGGACTGGAGCGGATTCATGGACTGGAGCAGTCTCTGGATCAAATTCATGGACTGGAGCGATCTCTGGATCAGATTCATGGACTGGAGCGGATGTGTCCATAGCCCACACACACCAAATGGCTCTGGCCATTATGGCCAGCGTTGCAATCTCTGAGGGCTCAGGCATGGTGGCCATCTTGGCTGAGGGCTCAGGCGTGGCGGCCATGACAACTGGAGGTTCTGGTGTGGTGGCCATGTTGACTGAAGGCTCTGGTGTTGCTGGTAATGCAATCCTCCTCCATGACACCCACAGTAAAAGCAGAGCAGCTCAGTTGCGATGCAATATTTATGTAAAACTCCAGAGTCCAGTGAGGAGCATGCAAAGGCATGAATGAGCTAAGTGGCTCAGATAGCCCCCCACGAAAAAATATCATAAGGCATACCTTGTCCATAAATGTTAAATATGCCAATTCAATAAAGTTCTTTACATAGTCCTCGATAGGCCGATCTCTTTGCCGGAGATGCATAATTTCTCCGGTGACTATCAAGGGCACTCCAGCTGGTGATCGTGACAGAAACGTCGACCCAGGACGAGCTATAGGACTGTGAAGCTTTGGGGGTGTTGATGGACTCAATCTGCTCCGTCTGTGTTTTGATCATCGTTCTGAATCCAGATGGAGGAGGATGAAGTCTTTGACAAAAAGTGATTTTCTCAGCTCTTTGATCAAAATGTTGCTTTTTATGAAATTTACCCACATTTAAATGTTGATAAAAAAGAATGCATGAAGCCAGAATAAAACATTTGTTTGTTTTGTTTGTTTAAAAGCAGAAGCTCTGTTCTTTCTTTTGATATATTGCATGTTCAGATATTTATACAACAAAATGTTCTGGGGGCCATGAAAGTTTTATGAAAATGATCAAAAATGCTGGCAGTGGCTGGCAACTTTAAAAAAAAAAAAAACTGGCAAGGAAAGAGTTAAATGTCCTTGTTATTGTTCTGGTTTTATAGCATAATCAAAACCTTCAAAGTCACTTGATTGAACTTTTTCTGAATACTTTGGAAATAAAATGTATGCCTGTATGTGTCACGGAACAAAGAGACAGACAACAGGAATGCAGATAATGGGTGTTTATTGAACAGAGTAAGTAGCTGGAAGGTAATACGCATACTTAACTAAATATAAACAGACCCTTACATAGCAGTTAACGTCCTGGGTCATACTGAGCCACCAGTAATAGTTGCGGATGAGCGAGAGGGTTTGCTGGCTGCTTGGGTGCCCTGATCCCGGAGATGAGTGAACTGAGTTCATGAGGGGCAGACTTTAGGCAGAAGGAACATAGATGAGCCCCTCAGGACCTCCTGGCAGAGCTGGTTCAACCTGTGGAGCTTCTGTGATCTGTTCGCTGAGTGTCCACTGGATAGCATCAGTGATAGTGACTGGAGGGAGTATGGGCTCAGGTTGGTCAGGAGGTAAGTCTGGAGCATATAAATGAGACAAAGCATCAGCCTTAATGTTCTTATGTCCTGGCCTGTAGGAGACCGTAAAGTGGAAGCGGGTGAAGAATAAAGCCCATTGGGCCTGTCGAGGATTGAGTCATCTGGCTTCTCGCAGGTACTCCAGATTACGATTGTCAGTGATTACCCCGAACAGATGTTTAGCTCTCTCCTGCCAATGTCACCACTCCTCTAGTGCTAGTTAAATCGCCAGAAGTTCATGGTTACCGATGTCATAATTGTGGTCCGCTGGGGACAGTTTCTTGGAGATGGAGTTTGGTTGGATCTCCCTGCCGCTGTGATAGTATCGCTCCCGCACTGCTGCTGGAGGCATCCACTTCGACGATAAATGGTTGTTCAGGATTGGGATTGGGAGCGAGAGTAGGAGCATGACAGAATGTGTCCTTCAGAAGTTCGAAGGCCTCTGTGGCAGATGGATTCCAGGACAGAGACTTGGGCCGGTTACGAAGAAGGGAGGTTAGTGGAGAGATAATCTTGCTGAAATTAGAAATGAATGAGTATAAATAGGAGTCCTTAATGAGTGGTGACAGGTGTTGCAGGTTAATATTCTGGTGAGAGTTTATTGTTTATTGTTTATTTGGATCCCCATTAGCTTCCACAAAGTGGTTGCTAATCTTCCTGGGGTCCACAAATCTGTACAAAATAGAAAAATCACTCAAATAAGTAAAATAAGAACAAAAATACAATTACACCAATCGCATCACAAAACTATACCTATACATCTTAGCAGAAGCAGCACATAAAACATACATCTACATATTTATAAGCATATCTTCACATTTTCTTCGAAACACATATGTGCAATTACTCTTTCGAATATTTATAGGAACCATATTCCAAGCAACAGAGCCACGATAAAATACAGTCTTTTTCATCAAATTTGATTGTGGACATGGTAAAAAGAGTTGAACCTTACTCACTTGATGTGTTTTATAATCGTGCCTAAAACCCACATATACAAGCTTTTCAAAGAAAAAACATGGTGTATGATACTTGATTACCTTATAAAAATATACCAGCAGTCGTAAATGTAATTTATCCTTCACTAACAGCCATGATAATTTTCTATGCATATCAATAACATTGGCCTGAAATGGATAATGAAGCACTAACGTGCCCTCTATTCTGAACCATGTGAATTTTTTTTTTTTTTTTTTTTTTTTAGGTATTTCTCAGATGCGCTTGACCATATCATAGGGCAGTACTCTAGATGCGATAAAACTAATGACTGCACCACATCTTTTAAAACTAAAGATGGAATAAATTTGAGTGAAGATTTATAGAGTGAATGAGTGGGTGGAGTTGTAGGGTCTGGTGCTGATGGCATGGCTGAATCCATAACAGTATGAAATTAATTGTAATGTGCCTGTTACATTTGAAATTGTTATGAAAGGAAAAATTCAAAGTATGAAGGAGCGCAGGTGTCCTGCTTCTTGTGCAGGTGCTGAATGATTGCAAACTTCTTTAGACCAGATTCAGTCTCTTTCTAATGGTTGGCTCCCGCCCGCAACATTCATGTTTTGTCCCGCTCCCACCCGCAAATTCCCACATTAAAAGTTGCCTGTATAAATTTTTGTCAAGTACATCAAATGTACATGAAATATTAAGTTATGTGTCGCCACAACATCAGAGCATAAACTATTTAATAAAATATTTGTTATTAAAGCATCAACATTCAAGTAAGCTGCTGCGTGCATGGTTTGGTATGGCAGAATGCGCGCAAAGAGCGCTCCATTTATAATGACTAAAAAGCTGACATCTCAGTTCATCGCGATCTCACAAAGCTCTTATAACACAATTAATATATGAACAATGAATCTTTCATAATGTCTACACTTCGTGTGTTATAAGAATAGGATTCGTGAGCGTGCAAATTTCAGCACTGCATAAAAACTGAGCGGTGAGAGGATTTTAACATAAACACCTCTGATTGGCCATTGTGTCTCAGAAATCAACAGATATGTCTGTGATTGGCTACACTGCTCAACGCTGCAAACACGTGTTATAAATAGAATCTCGCTTATGCTTGCAACTGTAAATCGTTTTTATTTTATATTAGTTGTTTTTCTTGCTTTTGTGCAATATATGAATAACAATTTATTATTCAATAACAATTTATTAGTTTTTAGATATTTTATGTTTAGATATTTCTATTTTGCGGGAGTCCCGCAAATCATTTTATTCTCCCGCAACCTGCACACATGATCGTCTTACCACCCGCGCCCGCACACGCCCATCAAATGTTGTCCTGCATCGTACTCTGTCCCGCAGGAGTGCAGGTCTCTTGTTGAAACCTTTGATTTTGGGATTAATATGGTAGGAAAAGCCCACCTTTTACAGTTTCTCAGTGGCCTGAAAGCTTAAATGGCTCAGAACAGCTCAGAAAGCCTTTTTGACTTTCTGACTTTTTTTTTCTGACTTTGCTATTAAACACATTTGTCCCTTTCACTTCCATAATTCTTCTAACATGCTTGTACACAATTTATTTGTAAAGCGATTTTTCACAATACACTACACACAGGCTCGGTTCCAGAGCAAAATCAAATAGGTGCTTCTGAAATTAGTTCTAGTTGAAGTGCAGATGTGATGTGTAGGCAACAGCACCTAAACACCCCCAGGACTATAAAAATAGTACCAGCATGGCAAACATACTAGTAGGAGTGGAACATTTTAAAAGGTTAATTACTTGATATTCAGTCACTGTGTGTTGTTTTATAAAAGCATTTTAAAATATACAGGGTATGATCTTGCTGACTTAGTAAAACAGTGGGTTTACAACCATTTTCCATACGATACACAAGGTTTAAAACACTTTATATAAGGAAGCAGCAAAGGTACATCATTTATGGTGAAAGAATAGTGCTGTGGAAGGCATTCAATTTAAATGTAAGTATGGATGTAATTAAAAAAAGAGACATTTGCACATACTTGTTTTTAAAGCCCTATTTGGATAGGACTAGTTTTCTAAATGACATTTGAGTTACAATTCTTATCACCGGAAGTACCAATTCGGATGTGACTAATGTTTGCGTGTTTATTATAGAGGTGGGAGTGTGTGTTTTCTAGACATGGGCATTACAGAAGGTCATGTGCTGTGCTTGCGTGCTTCACATATGATGCATGTCTTTTAAATGAATTACTTATTGATATAACCTTAATTTATTATATATATAAAACTATTTAATGAAACTATTATAGCACAATAGTTTATAGAAGTGGCTGTTTATAATAATCCCACATAAGTGGGCATAGAAATCTACCTGACACTAATATTAAAATGGGCGGTCTTCGCAGTTTCCACAATATTTATTAATTTTTATAATTAAATTTTTCGTTGGATACCATCCATATTGAAATGAAATGAAAGTATGCAAAAAATTGGTGCGCAAACGTTAGCTAAGGTAGGTCAAAAACACACAAGGAGAAGAGTTAGGATAATTCAATATCGGCAATCACAGACATTTGCATTCAGACGGGATTTGATTTCTTAGAGCACCGTTGAATTTGCCGAAAAACAGCATGTAGTTTGCTGTAGGTTGTGTAAGAAAAACAGCCATGGCAGATTCGGACGGGATCAAGTACACCTGTAAACACGGATTTCTGTAGTGTCCTCCAGGAAAACTAGTCCTGTCCGAATAGTGCTTAAGGCTGCCATAACTTGAGTGATTTTAAATTCATAAATTGCCTTTGTTAATGTTTAAAAAATATATAATTTCATAAATGAATATGTTTTCTCTGCACATACACACAGAAAGCCATGCAATGAAGAAGCTTTCCACCGCCACTGATCTACAGTCAACTTTTTAAAGCCCCGGGTATACTTCGGCCGTCCGCGTTCGTGCACCGTCCGCATGACGCAATTTTAAATTTCCGGCCGCACACCCCATCCGCGTGCAGCCCAAATTTCAAGACTGCGCGGACGGTGCGCGTGCAACAGCGCATGCGCAAGCAGGACAGAAGAGTCCACTAGGTGGCAATACGCACAGTACTGAGCACAATGTGCAGTCGTAGAAGAAGAGTGTGTAAAGAGCGATTCAAAAACAAAACGAGTAAACTCAGAAGCATGCCTTCTCCATCGTTTTTGATTCCTGTTCTCTTGGTGTATCTTCTGAACTATGTTGCAATGGTGGATGCACTATTTTCCTCCTCTGATCCTGCCCAGCGAATGTCCCGTTGATGACAAGATGTTTGGTAAAGAGTATAGAAAAAAATTTACTGCGCATGTGTCGAACTCAGTCATTTGCGCGCATCTGTGGTTTAGTATACTTTAAAAGATGTGCGGACGCGACTGCACGGGAGACACGTCCGGGCTGGGGCTTAAGTTTTACTAATAGTTCAGGTTTGGGTTTGGCTATGAGAAGCTGATCCTATATCAACAGTTATAGGAAGCTTTATGGAGCAGCATGCACTGGATTGAGCGAGATCATTTCATCACAGATTGTCTGTGCTTAGGGTCATAAGTCAGAGGTTAACGTGTATGTTGGAGGCATGAAAGCAGAATGCCACAACTGCACATTAAAAGACTGATTTGCAAAAAGATGCATGATTTACTAGTGCAGGTACTGTGTTTTGTGCATGTGTTAGCTGGGATACAGTGCAGGGTCAGTGCTTTGTATACCATTTTATCTGAGGATGTGTGCTTATGTTTGTGTCAAGCAGCCCTGTAGAGGCAAAAAATAAATAGATAAATAAATAAAATGCTAATCTGATTGGACAAACAGAAGTAGATAACTCTCAGTCCTCCCTGGCTTCTCCCGCTTTCGTCTCCGCCCTGACCCTGCTCTGCGTCCCCCACCCTCCCTCCTCAGTTGGACTATTGTTACGGTCTTTCTTAGAGTTTTTGGTTTGGTTCTGTTCTGTTTCTATTCCATGCTTGTCTAAGTTGATTTAGTTTCCTTGTGTATGCCAGATAGCCTAATTAAGTTCATCTGTTGTTGATTTAGCTCCCTCATTTACCTCTGTGCATTTAAGTCCTCAGTTTCCTTTGTTCAGTTGTCCGTTATCCGTCTTATTATGTTTGGTTGTTCTGTTCCTTGTGATTTTGTTCTGTTTAATAAAGAGAAGACTGCTGTAATTAAATCCTGCACTTTTACTTCATTCTACTGCAACTGGACGTGACAGATACTTCCCCTCTGTCTAATTTTCATCCTATTTATAATCTACCTTTTATTTTAAAGATTTTTTGAGAAAATTGTACTGATTCAATTACAATCTTATTTAACTGTAAATTGAAATATTTGTCTGGTTTTAAATTTTTACACAGCTCTTAATCTGCTCTTTTAAGAGAGATATCTTTTCTGAATCCAACTCTGGGGAATCCATTACTTTAGTCCTTTAGATCTGAGTGTTGCTTTTGATTTGGTCGACCATGAGGTCCTGTTGACCCATCTGGAGATATCAGTGGGCCTTCGTGGCACAGTACTACTATCCCATTCCTATTTGTCTAACAGGTGGTTCACTGTTTGTATTGGTCATCACTCCTTCTCTAGTATACCTCTTAATTGTGGAGTCCCTCAGGGATCAATCCTAGGCCCGGTGTTGTTTTCCCTGTAAATGCTCCCTCTGGCTTCCATTTTTATTAAGTACAGAGTGTCCTTTCATTATACACTGATGATACTCAGAACTATCTTCCCTTAAAACATAATGATAAAGAAGAACTGTTGTAACTGTTGTAATCCCCCCCACCTTCTCTCTAAAGTAAAACACTTTTTATCCTAGAGTAACTTTCAAACTGTGATTCATGCTTTTGTAACACCTCGTTTAGATTATTCTAATTTGCATTATTATTATGGTGTCTCTCAGTCTTCCTTCTCCCCTGGTGCAAAACGCAGCTGCCAGACTTCTCACGGGGACTCGCAAGTATGAGCCTGTTACACCTGTTTTAATTGCATTGCACTGGCTTCCTGTTAAATATAGAATCCATTTTAAAATTCTACCGTATGTTTACAAAACCTTCAACAATTGGGCCCCCTGAGTATTTGACTAATTTGCTTAATCCGTATACTCCCTCCAGAACTCTGAGATCTTGTGATCTTGGCTTACGTTCTGTGCCTAGATCGAAACTCAAAAAACAAAGTGATCGTGCCTTTGCAATTGCCGGCCTGAAACAGTCCTCCTCTCCATATCACATTAGCTCCCTCTATTTTGCTCTGAAGACATACTTATTCTCTCTTACCTTCAATATTCTAATAT
The DNA here is from genome assembly GCA_039654765.1 of Mylopharyngodon piceus. NCBI lineage: Eukaryota > Metazoa > Chordata > Actinopteri > Cypriniformes > Xenocyprididae > Mylopharyngodon > Mylopharyngodon piceus. The sequence continues at coordinate 31,798,565 of CM077453.1, forward strand.
TAAGTTTAATTTTTGTACAGCACTTTGGTCAACTTTGTTTTTTTTTTATAAATAAATATTGTATTGTATTGATACACATCTGGTTTACACCCAACTGTTTACTTTCTCTTGCGACATAACCAACTGTGTTTACATGAATACTCCGCATAATGGGCATTTTCACATAATTGTGTGTGTATTCTACCATTCAGGTGCAATAAGACATGAAAGAGAACGTCTCGGGTTACTTGACTGTAACCCTGTTCCCTGAAAAAGCGGGAACGAGATGCTGCGCTTGATTAGCGCTACGTACTTTGGACATATTTTGGAGTGACCAGCTGTGAATATGTGTGCAACACATCAATGAAATTGACCTAGAACTTTTATAGCCTCTGGCAGTGATGTCATCAGCATGCGCCCGCATCAGTGGCTATAATTAGATGTGCCACAGGTGCATCGTCAGGTATATTTTGTCTGAAGAGCAGTCCTGGGACATCCTCAGTGCGGCAATGAAGCGCAGCATCTCATTCCTGCTTTTTCAGGGAACAGGATTACAGTCAAGTAACCCGAGATGTTCCCTTTCAAAAGCTACACTTAATGCTGCACTTGATTAGTGTTATGGGAACGAGAATACCCATGCCGCCGCACTGGAGGTGTCTGGACCCCTTACGGTTGTGTAGTGTGTGCTCACAAGAATGTGTCTGCTGATAATTTTTCCTGCAGAAAGTCCAGAACTGAAGCAATCTGGCAGTTGACTGGATCTGCTTCACGTGCAGTACACCACCTTTCAAAGACACCCCATTTGTTGGCATAAATTCTTCTAGTGCTAGGAGCCCTAGCACTGAGAATGGTCTCAATAACTTCAGGTGAAAGCCCAGTGTCCCTCAGTTGGTACCCAAACATGAAGGTTCCACAGGTCGAGCTGGGGATGAAATATTGTCCCCTGCGCTTGAGACAGAAGGTCCCTCCTTTCTGGTATCGCCCAGGGCGAGCCGTTGAGGAGAGATATTATCTCCGAGAATCATACTCCGTTCGGCCAATGCGGCGCTATCAGTAAGAGGCAAGACCCTTGTTGGCGAACTCTGGCTAGAACTCCCGGGAGCAGAGAAACCAGAGGAAACGCATACAGGTGCATTCTGCCATGTATGCGCCATCGCATCTCATCATAGATGGCCATTTCACTTATTTAATTCCTCAGAATTAAATGCAGCCAATTACCAGACAAGTAAACACGGTCTGAATGAAAGGCTGTGCTTAAATCTTTCATCGGATCAGCCTGGTATGCCTGTAACACAGGCAAGGTGTGCAGCGCAGTACCAGCCTGACTCGCTGTGACACGCCTCTGATGATGCGCTCCCAGGGGAGAAATATCACGCAAGCGTCTCTCCGGTCTGAGGCAACATCGTATAAACGCGTGCCTTCGCACCTGCGATAGTTGAATGGGTCGATGTCAAGGGCACAAAGACACGTGATATGTATTTTTATAAATGAGTTAACTCTTCTAGGAGGCTAGCTTTAAGTGCTTTGGGGGTCTCTTGTTTCTGTGACCAGTGTAATCTGGTCCCCTTTCGCTTTATCATCACGGGAGGAACGCTCGGAGGCGGGCAAACTGACATTCCATTCAAACGGAAAAACACTTCAGTGTCCTCCGCCCGAGCCGAAGAAGTGCCTGGGCATGCTTCGGTAGCCCCAAAAGGACGTCGTGATCTGGAGAGAGAGCAAGCGATAGGGACGGACCCATCTCTCGCTCCTCTGCCAGATTGCCATGCAGGGGCGCCGCTAGCAATTTTGGGCCCTATGAAAGAATTTGAGGTTGGGGCCCCTACCGCACCCATTCCGCACCAAACATACAAGTCAACCTAGCTATCCAAAATCTTTGTCTGCAATTTAATAATAATGACCTATTACTTTTGCTATTGCTTTTGATCACTATATCAGTATTTAGTCAGAGACCTCCCATGGCTCTAGCTAGCACTAGCAGATGATTTATTATGCAAATGTAAATGTAAAAATACAGTACAGTAATCAAATATTTATACATTCTTAAACAAAACCAATTGTTTAGTCAAAAATTCAAGAAGGTCCATATTTTAAAGCTCTTTCTAACTTGTACTCGGCCTTAAAATAACATAGTTAACTATAGCATTTGTTACAATAAGGATATAATTACAGGTAAGACCATTTTTTCTTTCTTTCTTTTTATAGCATTTGTTATGAAAAATAGCAACACAGTTAGAAACTATAGATACAACATGCCACAGTTGTAATATAAATGTTTAGTGAAAAATCTATTCCCTTAACAGATTATCTATTATAAATTCTACAACTAGTCAGAATTTGCCACAATAAATACAATAGATAAATGATGATAAATTCTAGTAAATGTGGTCGAGTTTAAAAAGCTTGCGGGATGATGTTTTCCCCTCTTTTCATCAGTCATTTTAGCGGCTGTTTTAGATCATGTTCGACTTTCTCCGTATACTATCCTCATAGAATCCAAATGGGTCGCACATTTTATCATCAGCGTCGCATAGGAACGGCTCGTGCAAATCTTAACACTTTTGGAGCGCGCTGGTGAACGCGCTTACGGTGATTCGCGCGCCACTCATGCAAAATTAAACAATTGGGCTTCAGTCACAGTCATATTGCGCAGACAATTGATCCGTTCAGTTCGTACAGCTTATAAAAGCTCCGAACGCGCGATGTATACAATTAATTAATAATCTGATGATTCTACATTTCGGTGTGGGCGTTCAGCCGGCAACATGTGACAAGTATTACGTACCGTTGCGTACCGGCCCACTTCGAGCACTGACTGTTACTACTAATAAAACCGATCTCTGGGGGCCCCAAAAGTGCGTGGGCCCTTAGAATTGTCCTAACTTCCCCCCCTTAGCGGCGCCCCTGTTGCCATGCGAGCCCCACAATCACATTGTGGGTACTACCCTTTTGAAATAAGCAAAGCGAACGCGAAGCACTTTAACTGTGAACATTCACAACGCTCGCGATCACCATGCTCAAACGCAAGGGCAGCATGCAAAGCAAACTGGTGTGTGTGACATACAGGCATGAGCCATGAACATGGAGGCACACACCGTTTTGTTGATCGCTCATTTCTTTTGCTTTGTCTTTCTACTTGTGTGACAGAGTATGAAAGAGAAAGTTTCTGCCTAGCAAATACTAACTCCTAACAGAAAGAGAAAGAGCTTGAGCAGAGCTGAGAGTCACACACACACTTCACAAAGTGGTCTGAAGACAAAAGACCAGACGATGCACCTGTGGCGCATCTAATTATAGTCTCTGATGTGGGCGCATTCTGATGATGTCACTGCCAGAGGCTATAAAATTTCTAGGTCAATTTCATTGACGTTTTGCACACATATTCACAGCTGGTCACTCCAAAAGATCGCTAATCAAGCGCAGCATTAAGTGTAGCTTTTGAAAGGGAACTGAATTTGCAGTGTCCTTCAGATTGAGGCAGCTTTCCATGTGTGCGGTTCAGCTGTGTGTCAGCTGTGTGTTCGTTTTCACGACTTATTACACTTAACTCTTTTAACATCAAGCACGTACCACTCTTTATTGTCTCATTCATGCGTTTCATCACCCTAAAGTGTCAATAATGCTGTGGTACACGTATATATTTACATACTACGATATACAAGACATAGCAAAATCTCTAAGGATAGACATTTTATACATCAGTTTGCATCACCCTGGGTCTCTCTACAAAAACCCAATAGAATTTTTTTTGGCTTTTGGATTATTGCAGAAAATAAGGTCTGTGACTAACAAAAGCTTTTGATTCTTACATGTTTTGTTCATCATGATAATCTTCACTAATGAACTTTTATGAATTTTGAAGTGTAAATACAATCATCAGAAGTCAAAATCTAAACGGTCACCTGACTTCAGCACCAACACCACGGTCACATGACTTTAGCATAACCATCGCTAAGCCTCTGACAGCTCTTTCAGTCTTTGTTTAAAGACATTTTCCATAAAAGTTCAAGGTATAATAGTTTGCGATAAAATCTCAACGAGGCTGTGAAAGTGACTAGTGAGTAGATGAGTTTTCCTCTGTAGTCCCATTTAGACACTTGTTAGCAACTGCATTTTACAAGACAAGACAAGATTTAAAAAATCACAAGAGGGTATTACTGATATATTTTATATCGTAGAATAAAAAGTAAAAATATATTAAGATTGTGTCTACCACAGACCTTATTTCAAGCATTGAACCAAAAACCCATTCAAAAGAACCCAATAACTTCAGGATGATGGAAAACAGACATTCTTCCAGTAACGTTCTCTGGTTTTTAAAGTGATCTGGTCTTTAATGTTCTCAAAACGTAAGCACAAAAACATTTATACATCGTTCATGGAATGTTAATGTTTTAGTTGGACGTTCGTCTTAATGTTTAAGTAAATTTGATTTGATTTGTCTTGTCTGTTTATTTATATAGCACCAATAAAATAACTGAAGTTGACCAAAGTGCATTACGTATAAAAGCAAAAATAAAAACACACTTGACAAGTCAAACACAACAAATACAACACAGAAATTAAAAGTTATAAGCTGCCAACATTAAATGTGCTTTCAGCGAGTTCTTAAACACTGGTAGAGATTTGGCAGACCTAATGGATAAAGGCAGCTCATTCCACTTTTGGCCCTAATACTGCTCTATCATCTTTTTGTAGACGATTTGTCCTGGGCACTACGAGGAGTTTTCGATTTTCTGAATGCAATGTCTGGCAGGGTTGTATGGGATCAGTAGATTTGCAAGATACGAGGGAGCCTGCTTATTTAGAGATTTATACACAAGCATTAAAATTTTAAATTTAATTCTAAAATGAGCAGTGAGCCAGTGTAGAGAGGCTAATATTGGAGTAATGGATTTGTGTTTCTTTACCCTCTTTAGGAGCCTCGTGGCAGCATTTTGCACTGATTGTAATCGAGCTAGAGATGCCAAAATAAAGAGAGTTACAAAATCTAGCCACGATAAAATGAAGGTATGAATAACTCTTTCAAAGTCTGCACTTGATAGAAAGGGTTTGGTTTTGGCTTTAAGAGGCAAAATATAAAAACAAGCACCAGACCACAGAGTTAATTTGCTTATCCATTTTAAGGTTATTATCAATTAAAAAGACAATGACCTCTGTTTTGCTCTTGTTTAACATTAAAAAAATTAACGCCATCCAATTTTTTATATCTTTTAGACACACTAAAAGTGAATCCAATGAGTTAGTTGAGCACCTGAGTGGTAAGTACAATTGAGTGTCGTTGGCATAACAGTGGAATGACACACCATGCTTTCTAAAAATGCCACCCAAAGAGAGCAAATCTAAAGAAAAAGGTGTGGGAGAAAGAATAGACCCCTGTGGAACGCCCCAAGGAAGACGTATTTTTCCCAAGGTCGAATTTCCATAGTTAACTGAAAAGTATCTGTCACTTAGATAAGATTGAAACTATTTCAAAACAGTACCTTTTAGACCTGCCACATGTTCAAGGCAGGAGATGAGGATGTTATGACCGATCATGTCAAAGGCTGCACTCAGATAACCCCAACTAAAACGTTTCTACTATAGAATTTTTGGTAACACTTTACAATAAGGTTCATTAGTTAAACATTAGTTAAAGTATTAACTAACCATGAGCAATACATTTGTTACTGTATTTACTAATCTTCGTTAACATTAGTTAATGTAAATAGCTGTTCATTGTTTGTTCATGTTAGTTCACAGTGCATTAACTAATGTTGACAAGATTTTAATAATGTATTAGTAAATGCTGAAATTAACAAAGATTAATAAATGCTGTGTAAGCACAGTTCGTTATTAGTTCATGTTAACTAATGTTAACTAATGAACCTTATTGTAAAGTGTTAAAAATGAGAGTAATTGTTGCAACTTTTTGTAAAACTTTTTGCAGAATTTTGGAAACAAACGGCAGCTGAGAGATATTGGTCTATAGTCTATATCACCAGGGGCTAAGTTTGATCGCTTCAGGAGACGTGCTTAAAATCTTGTGGACATGACCCTCTGAACATTCTTTTGATAATCATATGTGTTAAACTAAGTGATACACATTCAAAAGTCTGCTACAACAATTAGGCATCACATCATTTGCACAGAGAGTAGGTTTCAGTTTTTGCACAATATCTTCCAACATTGTCAAAGTGATGGGCTCAAACTCCCTCCCTTTGATTTGAAATGTTACTACTTGTTTCAGAACGTTCAGAGAACATTCAAAAATAACATTCTAATAATGTTTGCAGAATAATAAAATAGAATGTTTCCTTAACATTTGTATAACAAATTTTAATTTGTATTTTAATTAAAAAAACTGGATGTTTTGAACGTTCATAACATAATGAGAATGTTATCATAATATTCTTACAACATATTTTTGTTAGCTGGGAACCATCCAGAACAGTTAGAACACCTTTCACCTCATGCATTGCCATTTTTTTTTTTTAAAAAGTCAACGGTTTGACTATGTGCAGTTTCCAAAGCCTCTTCAACACACCAGCTTGTTGGTAAATGGATTCCATCACACCCTCTTCATGGGCCATTAACTGTATTTCTCCAGGGCCTCCTTCATGCCTTCTTTCATGCAAATTTTTTTCTACTCCCATTTGTTCATCTCTGCTGGAACATCCCCTTTGGAGGGGAAACAGTAGAAAGTTAAACTAGCATCCTTCTACAGCAAAATCCATTCTCATACTGTCACTGATTTGTGCGTATACATTAAAATTGAGCTCAGTATTCTTTTATGTTGCATCAGTCGATCTTACTAGCAGTGTACATGCAGTATCACGCAAAAGCATGATGCCATGATTAATTGATTCTTTCTGTAAAAGTGACCAAAACAATGATGTTATAGGTGAACAGTTCCATTTCGAAGTGTCATGGAGTTGATGCTATGGGAACAAAATACCCACTACGCCATACTGAACAAATGCCTGTTCACTGTGTCCTGTGAAATTACTCAACAAGCTAAGCTGTAGCCAAAACATTGCCATACAGTGCACCCAGTGACCAAGAACTAAATAGCCTGAGGCAACGGGGGCAGAACTGGCTAGGTAGATTGCAGACTCACTGGATCTGCCAACCAATAATTAGGGGCAGACTAGTGCTCTGCTACCCAGATCCTAAGCCATCAGCTCCAAGTGGGCAACCTATTCCAAGGGAGCGAGTATTCAGCATCTCGTCCTAAGGACTGGAAGTGGCCTCAAGAGGAAATCTTGAATCTTTAATTCATAAAATTAGCAAAAATCTAACATTTCATTGAAGGAAAAGAATTGAAAGTGGGGGGAAAATCACATTATGAAATAAATGTTTTTCTCCAAAACATGTTGGCCACAATTATTGGCACCCCTAGAATTTATGAGTAAAATATCTCTGAAGTATATTCCTATTCATATTTACATTTTTTAGCACACCAGGGTGATCATGAACATGAAATTGTCCAGCCATGACTTCCTGTTCCACAGGAGTATAAACATGAGGAAACACAAAGGCCAAATTCCCGTAATCATTCTTCACAATGAGTAAAACCAAAGAATACAGTTCTGATGTGCAGCAAAAGATTGTTGAGCTTCAAAAAATAGAAAGTGGCTGTAAGAAAATAGCTGAAGCATTGAAAATCCCCATTTCCATTATCAGGGCAATATTTAAGAAGTTCCAATCAACTAAAGATGTTACAAATCTGCCTGGAAGAGGACGTGTGTCTAAATCATCCTAATGCGCGGTGAGGAGGAGAGTTTGAGTGGCCAAAGACTCTCCAAGGATCACAGCTGGAGAATTGCAGAGATTAGTTGAGTCTTGAGTCTCAGAAAGCCTAAAAAAATGATCAAACAGCACCTACATCCCCACAAGTTGTTCGGGAGGGTTTCAAGAAAAATCCTCTGCTCTCATCCAGAAACAATCTCCAGCATATTCAGTTCTACGGTCAGATGAAACTAAAAAAAGAGCTTTTTGGCAGCCAACCCACCAGATGGGTTTGGTGCACACATGGATAAAAAGTACCCCATGCCCACGGTTAAATATACTGCTGGATCTTTAATGCTGTGGGCCTATTTTTCTGCTGGAGGTCCTGGACATCTTGTTCAGATACATGGTATCATGGATTCTATCAAATACCAACAGATAAAAAAATCAAAACCTGACCGCTTCTGCTAGAAATCCGTAGTTGGTTCGTCCATCAGGACAATGATCCAAAACCAACACAAAAATGTGTCACTGAGCACAAAATGAAGCTTCTGCCATGGCCGTCCCAGTCCCCTGACCTGAACCCTAAAGAAAATAAGTGGGTTGAACTGAAGAGAAGAAGCACCAACATGGAGCTGGAATCTGAAGGATCTGGAGAGATTCTGCATGAAGGAATGGTCTCTGATCTCTTGTCAGGTGTTCTCCAAACTCATCAGGCATTATAGGTGAAGACTCAGAGCTGTTATCTTGGCAAAAGGAGGTTGCAAAAAGTATTGAATAAAAGGGTGCCAATAATTGTGGCCAACGTGTTTTGGAGAAAAACATTTATTTCATAAAGAGATTTTCCCTACATTTTCAATTCTTCAATGAAAGGTTAGATTTTTGTGATTTTTTTTTTTTTTTTTTTTTTTTTTTTTAATAAAAGATCAAAATGATTAACAATGCAGATTTATTTTTAACAAGCTTCTTTGTTCATATTTACCAAAGGTGCCAATAATTCTGAGCACAACTGTAGTTCCAACGAACGACAGAGAGTGGATTGCTAGATGAAATCGTGTTAGCATAGTCCACACTATCACCTCCAAGTATAGACTAGAGGGGTGACAAATGAAGGAGTGAGATGCAGAAGCGGAAAGCTCATTCTCCTTGCTGTACTAGAACAATGTTTGTTCATAACTGAGAAAATGTTAGCCAAAGTTCTGAGAATGTTCCCTGTTAGCTGGGAGGACACACACACACAGATGCTTGGCTAGTCGAGTGATGAGCCACGTCTCTAGCCTTTGAGATAATGTTTGGCCTCGAGTGTAGTGGAGTGGATTGAAGGGCTTTCAGAGTGAAGTTTTGGGACCAGGAAAAGGATTAGATTCAGTTTCATCCCCACATAAGCTTCTGACTGTCTCCTTCCTTCGCTGTCCTTACAGTAAACAAACAAACTAAACACTGCTCATCAGATTAAATAGATACAGAATAAATACATAATAAAAGAAAATAAAAGAAAAATCATTAGATTAGTTAGATTCCATATTTGTTCTGCATGAAATTCAGATCTAACCAGAAGTGCAAAAAGCTATTAAAATCTAAAAAGGTGCAATTGCCATTTCAGTGCAAATGACAATTAATGAAGGTGCAGTAACGTAATGAAATATCATTGAAATTTTGTGGGCAAAAATGTCTCTTGTCTATTGCCAATAGTGTAGTAATGTATAAAGCACAGTTCACATAGAAGTCATTTCAAACTATGCAGCCTTCTGTTGGTCAGCGCGGCGAATGAAAATGCTCAACTTGTACCTGTTGCGAAATCTGTGTGGGGAAATCTTTCGCTCTCACATGAAATTGTTGATTTTTGGATTCCTTTTGAAATGACTGGATTTTTCCCAGGATGAAAACTCTGATTAATATGGAAAAGATGCATTTATTGTGTGCACCAGCGTCACGTCTGGTTAGGACGTGGTGTAACACTTTCGCAAACCAAAAACTAAACAAATACCCGAAGAACCAGAAAGTCTCAAATATAAGTTAATAGAAAACGCGTATGAGTCAAAGTTGGCAGCCTCATATAGCACAGTTCACATATGTGAATTCACCCCGCAGACAAAACATGCTGTGTTATGAATAGACTGGCCGATGAGCAACAATGACTGAAATTATTTGTTTCATAATTGTCATTGTCAAATGTCTTTGTTTCTATAGAAGTACAAGGAGTTTGAGCAGTCGGTCAGTGTGGAGGAGATCGATGGAATCAAACTGGTGAAGAGACTTGCTAAGAAAATGGAGCAGATGTTCCACAAGAAGGCTGAAGCCATAAAGGTGAGAGAAAGAGAGAGAAAGACAGTCTGTATTACAGGGCTATTCTCACATAGACTCTTCATCATACTTGATCAGCATAACATTTGGTCTTCGGTGCAGGTTATTCAGGTCAGGAACCACAATAGTAGACTGGTGTGCAAAAACGTGGACAATGAATGGAGGAACTGTCTCCACAGGCAGTAGTACAGAAAAAATGAGCAGAATCATTTCAACTATTCCAACACTGTTGCTAGTTAGAATACAGATGTTTAAAGCAAGATGTAAAATACAGTAAAAATCGAATAAAAAAAAAAAAAAAATCAAGCTCTGTTTTCCACAGTTTTTCACTAAATAAAAACATATATTTTATGATTTGATACACACCATATAACCAAAGAACCTTTTAGTGAACAGGTTTTTTTGTGTGTGTGTGAAGAACATTTTATAAATCTAAAGATAAATCTAAAATTTCCACTAAAAAGAACCTTTCATGGAATGTAAAGATTCCATGGATGTTAAAGGTTCTTTATAGAACCAAAGATGCAGATAAAGAACCATTATTTTTAAGAGAACTTCCCAAACTCCCCAACTCCTTTAGTGTAAATCAGAATATTTTGCTGTAAAGCATCTCTATAACAACAAACTTAGTGGCCAAATTAAAATCACTTTAATCATCATCTGCAAAATCATTTTTGATATTTCACCATAAGCCAATATATCGCCCTGCCCTGTTTTTTCATTTATAATGCAAAGATATTTGTAAAAGAAAATAGATTAGTCTTCTCCATTATTTCACAGAGGGATCGACTGCAGTGCGTGTGCATGTGTTGTTTGTGTGAACAGGAAGCACAAAATAAATGCTAGAGAGAAAACAAACAAAACCCATTAAAAAAGGTAATATCCGTCTGTCTTGCCCTCCAGCGGTTGGTGGAAGCAGCAGAGGAAGCCCACCTGAATCATGAGGAGGATCCTGACCTACAGGTGAGAAACAACAGGAGGTACCATGGTAACTGCATCTCTTCATCAGGGCAACAGCACTTAACAAGTGATGTTCAGCTGTAACTGTGTACTATTGAAACTTCTGTTGATCTTACCATCAATTATATGACCTTACCTCAATCATACATATGAATGTTAAACATATACTGTATGTTTGTTTGTGCCTAAATCTCATAATAATCAAATGGATTGTGCAAAGCAGTTTAAAAGAAGCATACATGTAGAACTTTAATTGTTTATCATTCTCTGAACACACTGCACTAGGGCATCCATTACTGAGACACTCTCTGTCACTGCTCATGTAAAGGTTGAAGGTTAAGCTACCATAAAAAGCCATTTATTTTTTCCAAAGTGAAAGCCTCAGGTGGTCTCAGACTTCACATGAGCTTTGTGCAACACTGTGTGTGTGTGTGTCTATCCCGGTGGGGACTTGAATGCACACAGACTCATGGGGACTCGTGTCACCGTAGGGACCTAAATTGAGGTTCATCAGACCAGAGAATCTGAGTCCATAAAAGCATGCATGAAAAAAACCACCTTGTGTGTCTTGCACTGAGGCTTCTGTCTGGTCGCTCAGTGATGGTTGTCCTTCTTTAAGTTTCTCTCATCTCCACACATGATCTCTAGAGCTCGACCAGAGTGACCATCAGCTTCTTGGTCAACTCTCTTTCCAAGGCTCTTCTCTGCTCAGTTTGGCTGGTGGTCAGCTCTAGGAAGAGTCCTGGATTTTCCAAACTTCTATCATTTAAGAATTATTGAGGCCACTGTGCTCTTGTGAAGTCAAGTCAAGTCAACTGGCCTGAATTCTGAGATCGCAATAGACGTGAAGGACTATAATGCATTAAGAGCTCGCTCAGATACTGGGGAGCTAAACCATTTAGTGCTTTGTAAGTAATTAGCAAGATTTTAAAATCTATACGATGTTTAACAGGAAGCCAATGCAGTGTTGACAGAACTGGGCTAATATGGTCATACTTCCTAGTTCTAGTAAGAACTCTAGCTGCTGTATTTTGTACGAGCTGTAGTTTATTTATCAAGTGAGAGGAACAACCACCCAGTAGAGCGTTACAGTAATCTAGCCTTGAGGTCATGAACACATGAACTAACTGTTCTGCATTTTTCATTGAGAGCATATGTCGTAGTTTAGATATATTTTTAAGATGGAAGAATGCGGTTTTACAGATGCTAGAAACATGGCCTTCAAATGAAAGATTGGTATCAAAGAGCACACACAGGTTCCTAACTGACGACGAAGACTTAACAGAGCAGCCATCAAGTGTTAGACAGTATTCTAGGTTATTACGTGAAGAAGTTTTTGGTCCAAAAATTAGAATCTCTGTTTTTTCTGAATTTAGTAGTAGGAAATTACTGGTCATCCAATTTTTTATATCAGCTATGCATTCCGTTAATTTTGTGAATTGGTAAGTTTCGTCAGGGCGCGAAGAAATATAGAGCTGAGTATCATCAGCGTAACAGTGAAAACTAACGCCATGCTTCCTAATGATATCTCCCAAGGGTAGCATGTACAGAGTGAACAGCAACGGTCCTAGTACTGAGCCTTGCGGTACTCCATATTGAACTTGTGATCGATATGACATCTCTTCGTTTACTACTACAAACTGATAACGGTCAGATAAGTATGATTTAAACCATGCCAATGCAATTCCACTGATGCCAACATAATTTTAAATCTATTCAAAAAAATGTTGTGGTTGATAGTATTAAATACAGCAATAAGATCCAGTAACACTAATAGAGAGATACAACCACGATCTGATGATAAGAGCAAATCATTAGTAACTCTAATGAGAGCAGTCTCAGTACTATGGTACGGTCTAAATCCTGACTGGAAATCCTCACAGATACCATTTCTTTCTAAAAAAGGAACATAGTTGTGATGATACTGCCTTTTCTAGTATTTTTGACAGAAAAGTGAGATTTGAGATCGGCCTGTAATTGACTAATTCTCTAGGATCAAGTTGTGTTTTTTTTAATAAGAGGTTTAATAATAGCCAGCTTAAAAGTTTTTGGTACGTATCCTAGTGATAAAGATGAATTAACGATATTAAGAAGAGGATCTATGACCTCTGGAAGCATCTCTTTCAATAGCTTAGTCGGTATAGGGTCTAACATACATGTTGTTGATTTTGATGATTTAACAAGTTTAGATAATTCTTCCTCTCCTAAAGCAGTGAATGAATTGAATTTTTCAATGCTGAAGAATGTTTTTAGCCTTCCACAGATCTTTGCCTCGACACAGTCTCTGAGCTCAGCAGGCAGTTCCTTTGATAGCATGGCTTGGTTTTTGCTCTGATATACATTTACAGTTGTTAGTAGATTTGACATTTTGACATTCAGTTTGTGTCTCATGGGGGCACATCCTACCCTACCATAAATACTATTATTTATTAGGGGTGTAACGGTACATGTATTTGTCTCAACCGCACAGTACGGACGTCACGGTTCGGTTCATCCACACTCCAATCCAGAAGGGGGCGCGTGCGGTAATGCAACGCTGTTTGCTAACCGCCACAACAGAAAAAAAGCACAGAAGAAGAAGAACAGACGCTCTAGATATGCGTGTAATCTCTCAACCAGTGTTTCAACTGAGGAAAGATGTCAATAAAACAGGTTGAGAAAAATATCTCACGTAGTATTACATTTACCTCAGGAAAGTCATTTAGTGTCCACAGCATGTTAGTTCACTAGAGAAATGAATTTTAGAGGGAGCATTTCACTAAATACTATATTAGCATATATTCATTTACTTTACCTGTTAGTAATGTCTTAATTATTTATTACATATTTAAATAAATTTATAATGAAATCAAGTTATGACATTAACTGTGTAAATGATAATATTTCAAAAATTAAGAAAATAAAGGGGTGGTTGATTTATGATTTGACTTTTTTAACTTTAGTTAGTGTGTAATGTTGCTGTTTGATCATAAACGACATCTGCAAAATTACGACGCTCAACGTTCAATGCAAAGGGAGATATTTTCTTTTACAGAAATCGATTTTTAAGGACTACAACAAATGGCTGGTAGGGACTACAACGAGTTTCTTCCCAGGTTAGTGACATCACTAACCCTAAAATTTACATAAACCCCGCCCCCGAGAACACGCAACAAAGGGGGTGAGGCTGTGTTGTTGCATATACTATACCAGTTCTGTCTTCATGCAGTATATATTCTCTAGCTCTGTAGGCACTTTAAGATAGTTAACTCCACATCAGTTACATAAACTTATCCATTAACCATTCAGAAACGTCCAGTTGCATTTTACATGTTGTCACTTCTTCTTGAGTCTCTCCATCATTGTCCGATTCCGGTTTAAACATAAAAGGCTGAACAGTTTCTGATATTTTCAGTGAGTCTGCGTGAGGTAATCAGAGCTGCTAACACAAGCTCTTGAAACTCCGCCCTTTTCTTGGGAGCAGCAGCTTATTTGCATTTAAAGGGACACACACAAAAACGGAGCGTTTTTGCTCATCCTCAAAAAGTGACAAATTTAGCATGCTATAAAAAATTATCTGTGGGGTATTTAGAGCTAAAACTTCACATACACACTCTGGGGACATCAGAGACTTATTTTTCATCTTGTAAAAATGGCATTATATGACCCCTTTAATGCAAAACTTGCCTTATGTGCAATTTTTTTTTTTTTTTTAGTCCTATTATATCTAAAAATTCTATTTAAATAATTATTTAAAAAATTATATCTAAAAATAAACAGCAACTGAATTTAATAGTTTGGACTCTTTTGTTAATTGTAACCTCTAATATTATAGTAATGTGCAAGAAAGGGCTCCATATATACACTATATTGCCAAAAGTATTGGGACACCCCTCCAAATCATTGAATTCAGGTGTTCCAATCTCTTCCATGGCCACAGGTGTATAAAATCAAGCACCTAGGCATGCAGACTGCTTCTACAAACATTTGTGAAAGAATGGGTCGCTCTCAGGAGCTCAGTGAATTCAAGCGTGGTACCGTGATAGGTTGCCACCTGTGCAATAAGTCCATTCGTGAAATTTCCTCACTACTAAATATTCCACAGTCAACTGTTAGTGGTATCATAACAAAGTGGAAGCAATTGGGAACAAAAGCAACTCAGCCACGAAGTGATAGGCCACGTAAAATCACAGAGCGGGGTCAGCGCATGCTGAGGCGCACAGTGCGCAGAAGTCGCCAACTTTCTGCAGAGTCAATAGCTACAGACCTCCAAACTTCGTGTGATTAGATCAAGAACAGCGCGTAGAGAGCTTCATGGAATGGGTTTCCATGGCCGAGCAGCTGCATCCAAGCCTTACATCACCAAGTGCAATGCAAAGCGTCGGATGCAGTGGTGTAAAGCACGCCGCCACTGGACTCTAGAGCAGAGGAGACGTGTTCTCTGGAGTGACGAATCACACTTCTCTGTCTGGCAATCCGATGGACGAGTCTGGGTTTGGCGGTTGCCAGGAGAACGGTACTCGCCTGACTGCATTGTGCCAAGTGTAAAGTTTGGTGGAGGGGCGATTATGGTGTGGGGTTGTTTTTCAAGGGTTGGGCTTGGCCCCTTAGTTCCAGTGAACTCTTAAAGGGGGGGTGCAATGCTATTTCATGCATTCTGACTTATTTACACTGTTGAAGAGTTGGATTCTCATGCTAAACATGGCCAAAGTTTCAAAACACGAGTTGGACGTATGACGGACTATTTCTGTGCCAAATGACTACTTCTGGTTTCGGTACGGGATTAGGAGAGTTTTTTTTCAAAGTCCATTTATGACGTCAAAAGAGAGCAGAATTCCTTGTATAGGCACTTCTCCCTGATAAGCGTGTACACACACACATCACCCAGAGCAAGAGCAAGAGCACGCCCATCAACGCGTTTCGTTCGGGATACGGAAGCCGAGAGATTTTTCAACAATGGCTGTGTCCCAATTCAGGGGCTGCACCCTTTGAAGGCTGCATACATCATTGGTCTCATTTAAAAAAATAACCGTTAGATTGCAACGCAAGAAAGAAATTACAGTATTTTACACCTCACAATGAATATCAGTTAATTTTATTAAGGTTACTTTTCTTAAATATGACATCCTTGATGACGTATGCAGCCTTCAAATGTGACCTCCGGAGGACGCAGCCTCCGAAATGAGACGCAGCTCCTGTAACCAAAGGAGTGTGTTTTTGGTTGTGAGGGAAAGATTACCTTTTTCAGCTTCCCAAAGAATCCAGCGTTAAGGGAACAGTGGATGAAGTTTGTTTTTCCGGGGCAGCAACGGAGTTGTGCACGTATGTTTGTTTGTTCCCGGGATTTCGGTGATGAATACTTTGTAAACAAGTCCCAGTTCGGCGCTGGATTTGCAGATCGCGGGTGTTGAGTAAAGCTGCATCAGATGTCTGTGTTTTGTTGGCAATCGGCACACAAGTGCATAAAATGTAAACAACACGAACGTTTTTGTTCCCTTTTTATTTATAATGATGTCGCAGCTAGCAGACTCTTTAGCTCCGCCCACGGCACTGATGGCAGATACGCCTCCAGGATCTCGGATTTTTCCGGAAAGACTCGGTTTAGCGTATCTATCTTTTATAAATATGACAAAACTAAAGACTTTTCGGAGATATGAAGGATGCATTGTTACTCTATATGTACTCAAGATTAACATGAGATTGGCAGAAACTGTGTGTGATACCCCCCCTTTAATGCTTTAGCATACCAAGACATTTTGGACAATTTCATGCTCCCAACTTTGTGGGAACAGTTTGGGGATGGCCTCTTTCTGTTCCAACATCACTGCGCACCAGTGCACAAAGCAAGGTCCATAAAGACATGGATGAGCGAGTTTGGTGTGGAGGAACTTAACTGGCCTGCACAGAGTCCTGACCTCAACCCCACAGAACACCTTTGGGATGAATTAGAGCGGAGACTGCGAGACAGACCTTCTCGTCCAACATCACTGCCTGACCTCACAAATACACTTCTAGAAGAATGGTCAAAAATTCCCATAAACACACTCCTAAACCTTGTGGAAAGCCTTCCCAGAAGAGTTGAAGCTGTTATAGCTGCAAAAGGTGGGCCAACTCCATATTAAACCCTACGGATTAAGAATGGGATGTCATTAAAGTTCATGTGCACGTAAAGGCAGGCGTCCCAAAACTGGCAATATAGTGTAGTTTACAGCATTAGCTGAGATAGATTTTTTTTATACGTAAGAAAATGTTAATTATAATTGTATTTATTTAAAGAGAAAGACACAATTTGTTCAATAAACAACTGTTTAATAAAAAAGAAGAAAAAAGAAGCAATTTTATGTTTAAATTTTCTCCCCCTGCTGTACTGAACCTGTACCGAACCGTGACTTCGATACCGAGGTACGTACCGAACCATCATGTTTGTGTTAGATATTATATGATACTGTAAGATTATCATGCTAGAAGGAGCACCTCATGTGATCTCATTCTGAAGCAGATATATACAAAATAGACATTGTCAGGCAGTGGTGTTGTTGCCACACTTCCACAAGCCATTCCTCCATCTCCACTGTCCAACGGACCCGTACTGTACGGCAGCTTGTTTCGCGATCGCTGTTTCAAAAGTTCTCCCATTCACCTCCGTCTCCTTGTAGGTTTGTCTCTCATTGGCTATTGTGAAAGTACTGACGTAATCATAGTCATAATCGTCCCAATTTAAAATCTGTAAACGCCTCACATTACCAGATAATTTGGGTTGAACATCATACCCAACCAAGGTCCTGAACAATATTTTTTTCTCAGATTGTCGAGAGAGGTAAATCAATTATAAATTGCCATAAAACTCCTGTAGTCTGAAGCCGGGCATTGAAATTCAGACGTTGCTTACTGCTGTATCATCGGCAGCATTGCACATGTGCTGACCAGGGGCATCGTAAGTGGGGGGAAAAGGGTGGCAGAGTGCATAGGGCCCTGGCGTGTGAGGGGCCCTCGATGATCCTGAAATTATTATTATTATTATTTTACAATTGTGATTGTACACTGCGTCTGCGCTATTTCTCTGTTAGCTCATTTGACAAGCTTTGGCACGCGTCTGTGTAGGCCCCTCCCACGAGCACAGCATGCACGCAATTCGCATGATTTGATTGGTTGTCTAGGAACGTTGCAAAGCGCTAAATGGCTGTGAGGGAGAGCGGACGCGCCGGACTCCGGAGTGTGGTGATCTTCGAATCGCACCGCCGCCGCCGTTCAAGCTAAGATCAGGCAAAAAGTAAACAGTAAGGGAAAACAATTCCTCATAATTTTTTTTCCAAAGAGACCAAATGAGAACCTATATTGTTCGAGCGAGGTGACGGTATATATGCCGCTGTTTACGTTGTGTAAATTGATGCTTGCTGAACGGGAGTCTGCAT
The DNA here is from genome assembly GCA_039654765.1 of Mylopharyngodon piceus. Classification (NCBI taxonomy): domain Eukaryota; kingdom Metazoa; phylum Chordata; class Actinopteri; order Cypriniformes; family Xenocyprididae; genus Mylopharyngodon; species Mylopharyngodon piceus. Next base: position 31,816,909 of record CM077453.1, read on the forward strand.
TTTCCTACATAATGAGAAACAACTTTTTTCTAGCTGGTAATAAACGCTCTTATCATACTCTAAAACCGAAGTAACAAGAAAAGTGGATCTTGCATTAAAATATTAATATTAGCAAACTTGGTCATATAATTTTAAGATAGCATGATAATAATAAACTAAAAAAAAATGTATATCAAAAACGATTAAAAACATTAAACACTCAAAAAAGATCCAGGCAGCTATTGTTTACAAATCCAATACACTTTTAACATTTTACAGAAATGACAAAAATTATTTAAAATATATATAAAATTGGCCATCTCAGTAACAGACATGAAAGATTAAAGTAACACAAGTGCCATTATTTCTACCATGTATACTATTCAACAGCTATGCTTAAACTATACACATGTTATGATAACATAATTATCAGACATTTAGCCTAATATATGGCTCAGAGTAATATCAATCCTGTGTTCATCATGCTTGTAGAGGTACCTACACAAGTTTAGAAAGATTATAATGTTTTGGTATACAAGGCACAATGTCTGTTAATAAAACACAATTCCAATTAAATATTGTTAAACTGTCATTTTTATGTCTAATATTACTGCATTGTAAAAAATGAATCATTTGTCTTGTAATTTTCATTAAAAAAAATTAAGGTGATAATTAAAAACAGTGTGTATATTTTATTATTAAAATTGTGGTTCAGTGTTTTATAGAAAATATTGAGAACATTTCACTAATAAAACCAAGAGATACATTTTCCTAATTTTTTAAAGGAAACTTAAGCAGTTTTGAGGCTTGATTTAAGGAACCGATGAAGCTAATAAAATTAAGGAAAGAAGGCTACCTATTTAATTTAAGAGAATTAGCTCAATTATGCGGTTTTATTTAGAGACACCATTGTTAGTTCCCAGCATGCTTTGCATATAGCTGGAAATGGAGAGTAAATATTGAAATTAAGTGTTATTTTATGTGTTTTTGAGTGAAGGGATTTAATGTGCAGTTATGTTTGACATTTGCAAAAGTTTCTGTTATGTTGAAGTTTTGATCGTTACCGTGTGCAGAGGAGTAGAGCTTATGGTTAGGTTGTGAAAGCTGCATTTACTAATACTTTGAAGCATGTTGCTTTGTTCAATGAGCAATAACTTTGCTATTGCCAGTGCAATAACAGGTTTGTTCTTACTTGTGCTGTGCTAGCAGAATACAGTCTTTTAATTGTACAATATAACTCAAACAGGTCATTTCCATTCACTCTAAATCACACAATTTTAAGATTCAACTTAAATTAAAAACGCACATTTCACTAAAAATATTAAATAATAGATTTTACATGATTTATTCAGGTAGATTCCATTAAATAATCAAACCTTAAAAACTACTGAAATATCATGTGTAATATTGTTTTGTGTTAATATTGTGTTGTGTTGTTAATATTAATTTTAAAAGTAAATACTGTAGCTCATACCATTTTTCATATATCACAATTCAAACACAAATGTGAGTGTTACATGATTGTCACAGTCACATGGACTTTCTGTTTGTTTGTTGTCATCGGTCACATGTTCCTTTGTTCTAGTTTCCCGCCACAATCTGTAACCATGGACACTAATCACTTTCATCACAGCTGTTCGTCATTTGAGTTAATCAATCAGTGTATTTAAGTTCCAGTTTCTGTTCAGTATGTTGTCGGGTGTCGTTAGTGTCTACATGGTGTATATTCCTGTCTGTTCCTGTATTCTCCTGTATTCTCCTGTATTCTCCTGTTGGATTTTCAAGTAAATACTTACTTAATCCTTATCTCCTCGTTCGTGTGCTTTATACACCAGAGGGATTGTAACAGAACACCCGACCGAAACAGTAAGCGACGTTTTTGTCTATAGGATTTTCTTTTTTTGGTTTTCGTGTTCAGTGTTTTGTTTCCGTTTCTCACCCCTGCTTGCACTATGGACCCAGCTGTCAAACTCATGTGCCTTGAGCAGGGAGAAAGCTCCCTCGAGAGACATTTACTACAATTTTTGGATCTCGTACATCTGACCACCTTCCCGGACTACTGCCTGTGCACGTTCCTGTACGTCGGACTAAACAACACCACACGTGCACAGCTGTCCGGGGAGGGTCCTCGAGGGAGCTTCGTGTCCTATGTGGAGTGGGTGCTGGCATCCTGCGGATCACCATTCACCGTTGAAGTTGCCGCCAGCCCCACTCCCCAGCCAGTGCCCAGCCAGAACCACCCAGACGGCGAGGATTTACGACCTGAGCCCACCGCAGGTAGTACGACGGAGACCGCCGCGATTGAGCCGCCCACGCACACAAGAGCGATCGGGGGTAACATCGCCACGGAGCCCGAGCAGCGTGTACCTGACCAGGTGTGTGAGCCGGCCGAGCCATCCATCGCCGAGGAGTGTTGGTGGACCTCGAGGGTCCGGAAGTGAGCCCCGCCCACCCCCCCGCTACTGAGAGTGAGTTTTTTGCTGAAACACTGCTGGACTTAAGGTGTGGAGAGGACAATTTTCTTGCCCCTGTTCTGTCTCCGGTCCAGCTGGTCCCGTCCAGCGTGCCTCTCCCACCTTATCACCAACCTTCCTGTGACTCACCACTGCTCTTGGATTTTTGCATGGAACTCCAGCCTGTTTCCCAGTCCACAGCCATCAGTGCCATCCAGTCATCTCCGTCTCCCTTCAGTCCCTCGATACCACCTCCTCTCAGTAGCGTGGTACCATCTCGGGCCTGCCGGGATCCGTCTCCTCCTGGGCACGAGGAGCCCGAAGCTCCGCCTCCAGCCTCGGAAGGTTCCGAGCTGCCTCCATCCATCGCCCTGACTCCTGCGCCTGCGCTCCTTCCGCCCTCGACCTCGGAGTGGACCATCGGCCTTTCGGCCACGCCGGACTCCCTCGGCACGTCGGCTCCACCTGGGTCAGACATCGCGTCGCCTCCGTTGCGGACTTATGGACCATCCGCTGCTATCTGGTCCTCCACCCCTTCCACTACGGCTTGCTCCGCCCTACCTCAGGCTCCGTCTCCGCCCTCGGTCGCTCCAACGCGTCCTCAGACCTCCGGATCCCCTCCTCGCTCTCGGGAGGTCGTCACTGCGGCTCCGTCGCGGCCGCTTGGATCGTCACCATCTCTCCACCACCTCAGCTCGTCGGCTGCGCGGTGGGCTCCATCCTCGCCGTCGTTGACTGCGGTCCTCCCCATGGCGGTCATCAACAACATTCCATGGCTCCTCCCTCCATCAACGCCGCCGTGGGGCACTACCCTGGCTGGTGCCTGGCACAACATCCTGCAGCCCCTGTTCAAGGCCATCTCCCGGACTGCACCTCCACCTGCACCACCCTGGACTCCTGTATTCCGCCTCCTCCCGGTTAGCCGTCCGCCTCCAGAGCCGCCTCCTACATCGTCTTCAACATCCTATCTTCATCTTCCCCTCTCTCTACGGCGCGAGGACGCGCCTTTCCGGGAGGGGGCGTAATGTCACAGTCACATGGACTTTCTGTTTGTTTGTTGTCATCGGTCACATGTTCCTTTGTTCTAGTTTCCCGCCACAATCTGTAACCATGGACACTAATCACTTTCATCACAGCTGTTCGTCATTTGAGTTAATCAATCAGTGTATTTAAGTTCCAGTTTCTGTTCAGTATGTTGTCGGGTGTCGTTAGTGTCTACATGGTGTATATTCCTGTCTGTTCCTGTATTCTCCTGTATTCTCCTGTTGGATTTTCAAGTAAATACTTACTTAATCCTTATCTCCTCGTTCGTGTGCTTTATACACCAGAGGGATTGTTACATGATATATAGTACAACTGTTTTTCTATCAGTCAGTGCTATATGTATAGTTGTACACTATTATTTTAAAAAGTGTGAAATAAAATAAAATGTATAATATTATAAAATAAATAGCATGGATCATGGGATGCTGTCAAAGGGGCCCCTACACATGTCTTTGCGTAGGGCCCAAGAATTGGTGCTACGCCCCTGGTGCTGACAGAAGACGTTACTTTTTCTTTGACAGAAACAACTGTGTGAGGTTCAGATGGCAGCGTTCACACTTATTCAAAAGAACCGCGCTAACAGAGCAATCTAACCAGAGTTCATTTTAATCCAGCCAAACCTCCCCAGTGTGAACACACCCTAAAAGGACAAAGTCTCCAAACTGTCTTATAGACACAATATCTTAAATTAGCTCTGCTCTGGACTCACTGACTTCAGACGTGCAGTTGTGGTGAGGTTTTATTAACCGTGAATATGAAGCCGGTGGTGCTGCTTTACATCGAAACCTTCCTGCTCTGATTTAGCCTGTAGTGATGATATGGTGAAGTCAAACATTAGAAGCAAGAAATAAATAAATAAACACTGAAGGCTGCTGAAGGGTGAATCCTCGTCAGAGACGGTCTCTCCTGGTTTGAGCTGTTTGTCGGGTTTCTGGCTGGCACTGAGTGTTTTCTTATCTGCTCATAGCAGAGCACTTCCTCAGCTTCATAATCTGTTCCAGCGCTCTCGCTGTCTGATGCCGCCAATCCTCATGGAAATAACCATGCAGGAAAATGACATACAGCAGAGAGCTGATTATACGCATGTGATTTCACAGACAGAGCTGCATGGAAACTATATGTTATCCAGTGAGGGTTAGAGGTGAGCAGTATTTTCTGCCACATCTTGTTTTTTTCCCCTTTTTGTTCTCTCACTCTTTTCAATCTCATTTGCTAAATCATTTATGAGCATATTTACATTTACATTTATTTATTTAACAGACTCTTTTATCCAGAGTGACTTACAAATGAGGAACTTCACAAACAATTTATCATAAAAGCCTCAGATTACTGATTAATAAATGCAGTTCCTTGCACAATACTATATTATGACCTCAAAACACTTTTACCGTAGTGAATCATTTGTAAACTAATGCATTTTGATGTTCACAAGACAAAAAACATAGAGACATTTTGGCATATTATTAAGAGTGAATGTTTGCATTTTTTTTTTTTTTTTTTTTGCAAATAGTTCAAAATGCATTTCTTTACAATAAATGTTCTTTGTTTTACAATTTTATTTATTCACTTAAATCATTTAACCTGTTAACTATCACCCCCCTTTTTGAGCATAGATCTGATTTATACTGTGTATATATATATATATATTTATATAAACAAAATAATTTGGACTCTAAAATTGCTAGATTCAAATCAAAGCAATATGTCTAACCAAGCTTGTTAGAATTTGAAATCACAAAAATGTAGCCAGTAGAAGTTTTTAAAGTACCATTTCCATGGTAACACAATGACCAATTTCAAAATGCTTTTTCACAGGATGAACTTTGAGTGTTTAAGCTTTCGAATGATACTTTATGATAATTACTAAAATGTGTGATAGGGAATAAAGCCAACAAAAAAACAATAAAAAGAAAAGGTGCACTTAAAATACCCAGTTGATGCACTTAATTAACTGAAAAAAAACAAAGCGAGGAATGTTGGACACTTCATGCACTCGAGAGTCGCAGCTTTGATTACGGAGCATATAGAGACGGTCAATCCGTTGAATGACAAAATAACCTTATAAAGTTCAAGTTCAAGTACAGAGTGCATAGTGTATAGTGCATCATTTGGGACACAACTATAGACTTGTAAAACTGTATTTAGGCAGCTAACAGAGAAAGTTATGTAAACATTAGGACAAAATGTTCTTAAAATAATGTTTATGGAACGTTCTTAGAATGTTATTTATAGTTAATATACGTTCTCATAATGTTGAGAATCCAACGTTCACGGAATGTCCTTACAATGTTATTTTTACTTGATCAACATTCTCATAAAACCGTCTTAGAACAACATTATCGGAACTTCTTTATGATGTTATTAATATTTGCTGAATGTTTTTGAAATGAAATGTCCAGATTGTTATTTATAAAAGTCAGTTTTTTTGTATTGCGCTTTACACACATTGTTTCAAAGCAGCTTTACAGAAAATCATGATGTTATAATGTTTATAATAACTATATAAACTATATCTTCATGCCTTATAGTCGCATTTAGCAGATTTCCAGCTAACAGGGAACGTTCTCAGAACTTTGGCTAACATTCTGGCTATGGTTATGAACAAATGCTCTTCCAGTAACGTTAATAGAACGTTTGTTCAAAGTTATCTGGGCATTAATATAATTTTCTCAACGTTAGCACAAAAACATTATTTTTACAGAGTATTTATACATAATTTTTTAAATGTTTTAGTTGGACGTTCATCTAACATTTTTTAATTGTTACTATTTGTTTGATCATTAAAGAGAATTGAAGAGAACATGAAGTCAAGACTCATGCATAAGGAACAAACAATGAATGCAAGTTGTATATGAAATATACAGGCAAGCAGCTATAATACACAGACTTCTTTGAACCTAATGCATTACATTAAGCAGTCAGGACTTACAGAACCAGCCTGAAGCGTCACAAAGCATTCTGTAAAATGACAGTTTGAAACTCCATATGAAACAGTTCATATATACAGAACACAATTCGTTTTCTATTGTATTTTTTTTCTACGTGTCTTGTTAGAATTGACGTGTGCTGTCTAGTATGTTTGTGTTTGTTTTCTTTTTTCCCTTGTGTTTTTGGTTACGAAAATGTAAGCTTTGCTCTTTAAGATTTCATATTTTGGACTGTGTACTTCCCAGAGGCTCTTACACACTTTGGTGTACTACTACAGAAAAATGTCAATCTTGTAATCCAAATATTTAATGCACTTTTACATTCTGGAAAAATGTAAAAACCCTGGAAAAAATGTGTCTCAACACATTTTTTGGTACTTAAAAATGTTGTCAATTTGAAATCCATACCTGTGGCTGTAAGAAATTAACTGCTTACATTTTATCTGTTTTATCTCCACACTGCTTATATATAGATAAGGATGGATGAGTAGAATCAATGTTTGCATAACCAAGTAAAAAACGTTCTTAAAACTGGATGTTTTGAATGTTCAGAAAACATTCCGAAATAACGTTTTCATAACATTTTCAAAATGATAGAATGGAATGTTCCTCTAACGTTCACATAAACCAAGAAAAACATTTTAGAAATTCTAAAAACAACAGTCTTGTTAGCAAAAGATATTTTTGTTAGCTGGGAGTCCTGAAGGCCAACGTCAAAGCCATTTAGCCTGTAGCGATGGGGTACAGGTAACCAGAGAATCTTGTGGTCAGAAGGGTTACTGATTTTTTGCTAAATTTTAACTTGTCACTTTACACCATTTGTGTTAAGGACATGAATGATACCCTCAAATCATGCAGTTTGTCGAGGAGAGATGAGCTGTTACTTTAATGAGTAATGAGCAATGTCCTACAGTAGTAACCAACCAGAACATCATAGAAATGCACTAACAACCACCTAGACAACGCCCTAGCAATCACACCCATGTAGAAATGCCATAGCAGATCCTTAGAAATTGCCCAGCAACACCCTAGTAAACACCAACTCCTAAGCATTGGGGTAAGTTTTGCATGGGCAAATGCCACTCAGAAGATGTAAAAATCTGGTTCCTTCTTCCCTTTTTCTCCTCATCTGTACATATTTATGCTAGAAAGGTTTCTGAGTAAATCGTTGCTCTTGCTGGGGATTTTCTCAGGGCTTAATTCTGTGCCTCCATACTGCACAATTACAGAAATGAGATTTTCATGGGCGTAGTAAATGTCATATGACGGCAGAGATGTGAGGCAGAGAGCAGCTTATGTCCTGAATTCCCACTGGTGTGTTTAATCTGCCTTACTTCTGTTGGCAGGTGGAGACCAGAGACTGTGTTGAGCTACCCATGAGCAGCATATACCAGCATGTGTCTACATGTTTGTAACACCATCAAAAATATTGACACAACTGACACTTAATAGTGCCTAAGATTTTACTCATGGCTGCCAGAGAGAAGGGCAGATTAACTAGAAGGAACTGATTTAGCACCCATCACCCAATTCACTACAGGAATTATGTAGATCAGGCTAAGATGCAAACATGCCCATAAAACTATAAGTAATATTGCACCTACATGTCAACTATCTCTCTTTAGAGTATTATCTGAGTATTAGTAGACTGTTAGGGTTCAGGTTAGTAGAATAAGTTGACATGTAGTTACAAAGTTACTGATAGTCAGGAGAATGTCTGTTGGGAGAATCAAAATAAAGTGTTAGCAGATATTAAGCAGACAGTCTATTCATATATATGTATATATATATATACATACATATACAACAGTTCATTCTGGTTCTCGAATCTCTGGCTGAGAGGCTTTTCCAGCCATGAGATATTCTACCAGTATCACCACAGGAACCGTTTCACCGTTTGTATCACTCTGCTTGCAGCATTTCTCACAGCGAGTGTCATGACGTACTGTTGTTGTGTCACGGAATGTAGTTTTTAGAGTTTTTTTAGGCAAGAATGTAGTTATTTAGACCTCAAATATGCAACTTCCAACAGCGCCTATTTGACAACTTGTTAGATGTTTTCGGAGATGTGATCTCCAGGATGTCAGCGGCCGTTCAGCGCTCATGTACCCACAGAGAACAGCTTCATCTCGGCCAGATCTTCGCTAATTTTCCGCTGGCTCTTATGTAGTGAGGTATAATTCATTTGGGGTATATCAAACAGGCAATCTTTGGTCTTATTAATCTATTATTTGCTCCGGAGCAAATTGATTTGGCTAAGTTTCATAACTTTATAACATAGCTTCAGGCATACACTATGTGTAGCATTTTGTTTTTGTTTACAATAATAGGGTAAGTTGTCACCTGCTGTCAAAGGTTTACTTCAATCTGAAATGAAATATGTGGTATGGCAATGGAGAAAAAGATGTCCTTTACTTTCCTCCTCTGAAGTTGGCAGCCCTATTAAGTAAAACCTTAGATGCTATTAAATGTCAGTTGTGTCAAAATATAGTTGCGGTTGTTAAAACCGGTTGTTACCTGCCATCAAAAATAACGCAGATTAAACACACCAGTGGAAATTCAGCACATAATCTGCTCTCTGCCTGCATCTCTTTTGCCGTATGACATTTATGCCACCTAAGAAAATCTCATTTCTGTAATTGTGCAGTATGAATGTATTTGATACATGATAAATCCCTCTTAAATTCCTTCAAGCACTTCTAAAATGCCTTAAAGGGATAGTTCGCCAAACAATAAAAGTTCTGTTTTCACCCGTATACAAGTTCAAAATATGATTTTATATTATGATTTTCTTTTTTTGTTGAACACACAAGAAGATATTTGTTTTTGTTCACACAATAATAGTCAATGGGGTCCAAAAGTTTGAATTCCAAATAGGACATGAAGGTAGTAGAAAATGATCCATACAATTCAAGTGGTTTAAAAGTGACACAATCACATGATGCCCACAGCATCGGAAAAATTCCCTTTCATTGTATGTTCACACCCCTGTTAATGTGATCTAAGTTAAGACATCAGGACTACAGAAACATCTCTCCTCTCAGATGCATGAAAACACTGAAGACTGAGGCATCTGAGGACCAGCCCAGTGGAGTTTTAACCTATTTAAACTGAAGTTTCTGCTGAATGGTCCCTCTCAGACTGCTGACTCAATTCCCTGAGCCTGTCAGCATATTCTTCCCTGCGCCACAGTCACTTTACAAGCATCAGACACTTTGTACACCCATATGTATACTTACAGCCTGAGACCTCCTCTCAGAGACCTTTGTTCCCGCACTCTCCACATTTTCTCCACATGTCAGATTATGCATTATTGCCAGTGCGTGCATTCTCGTTTAAACTACCTTTTAGAGCTTGTGAAAGACGCTCGGGAGTCGGGACAATTGCTGTATCTGTCCGATCGGGTGCTGAATCGTCACTAAAAGTTTATCAGTTGCTCGTGTTTAAAGCCTTGCAGAAATAACAGGAAAGAGAAGCGCACACACACCGAATGCCTCATCGCAGACAGCGCACAAATAGGCTACTGAATTGAGTCTTTTACTTAATTTTGTGCTTTAATAGATAAAGCTCTATGATTTGCATAAAAGGACTTCATCTTGCTAGAGTTTATTGCTATTTCTAAATCATGTTACTTTCTACTGGGTGTCTGTCAGACCACAACACTGGAGTAGAGAGCACTATGAATTGTTCTTCACGTTCACAGTAACTGAAAATTTAAGACTGTTAAAGGGAAAGGCTCAATAAACTGTTGCATAGATCTAATACACTACGCATCAATATTGTCACGTCTAGTTTTGGTTTTGTTTCATGTTTTATGTTTTATTTTAAAGTTTAGTCAAGTTTTGTCTGATTATTATGTTCCTGGTTTGCCCTGTGCTCCCTTGTTTGTGTCATGTGATCATGTCATGTGCCATGTCATGTGTTATGTTGTCATTGGTTGATTGGTTTGATTGTGCACAGGTGTTCCTTGTTTTTCATTAGTCTCTGTGTATTTAAGCCCTCATGTTTGCCATGCGTCTTGGTCAAGTATTGTCCGTGTAATCACTGTTGGTGAGTTTTATGTTTCAAGTCAAGTCTTTGTTTTGTGTTTTGTTTATGTTTGGACTGTTAATAAAACTGCACTTGGGTCCATGTTGCTTCAAGTGCATCATTCTGCGCACGGGATGCACATAAGCAGTTTGCACCACTTTGTATTGGAGCCTTTTTTACTAAAATACTTTTGCGCAATGGAAGAATATTAATAGTCTATCTTGTTCGGTTCTATATATCATTTGTTGTTGCCTCATTTAAAAAGCTGCACTATACATTTAAAAGCAATGTCTTTTAATTTTTTTGTATCTATTTACATTGTTTTTCGGTAGATTTTTGAAACTGCACATTTTTAGCACAAAAGGCTGTTTTTAGTGTCGTAGGCTGTCATCAGATCACTGATCTTCTGTGTGACTTGAATATTTTTATTTGTGAATGTCCCAATCAGGGTGCAGGATGAGAAATTTTCAAATAAATGTTTATATATTTTGGTATGAGGTAATAAACATGTAACTGGTTGTGTAAAATAGGCACATAATATCATAATATCGAGATATCGATCGATATACCCTTGAATCGAATTGTATCGTAATCGCATCGCAGAATTTTTTTGAGATACCGGCAAATATTGTATCGCTGGCTATGAGAATCAATATCGTATCATGATGAACCGTCTGATTTACACCCCTAATAATAGTCTGTCACTTTTGTGGAGCTGCTTGAATTTGTAACCGGTGCCGTGGCCAAATTAAATCTAGATTGGCCAGTTGAGAAGCAAGTGATTGTGTGCTCAAAACTAGAGTGCAGCATCCCTGCCGCCATCTCCCGTTCTTTCCCGATCTCCACACTCAGGTGTTGAAATTGTGGAGGAATCTGTACTCTGCTCGTTTGCATATGCAGGTATCATCGACACTTTCTACAGTGGTCTGTATGCGTGATGCGATGACGCAGGTCAGGCTGGTGCATTCCTGTGCACCATGGAGGTGTATCAGGCTGTTCTGTTTAAAGATTTGTACCACAGTGAGGGTTTAGGGCTTGAGGCTGTAAAAGAGCTCCACAGACTTAGCCTTTCGGACAGCCAAGCAGATGGCCCGTGCCATTGGCCATTCAACTTGGTTAAATACCTTAACCATACTTGATGTACTAAAGCCTCCGAAGGCTAAGATCATGTTGGCAAAGCCAAAAAAATTGAACTTACAAGTTCTTCTTCTGATCGAAATTCTGCTTTCCTGGTCATAATTATTGGTAAAGGATCTTATAACACAAGATCATTTATTGGAAATTTCTTTTGTCTTTTGTGACAATACAGCAGTGCTGAAAAGAGAGTACAGTGAGCAGATGACAGCAGTGCTGTAAATATAATACTGCTGAATGATTTATTAATAGCTCCTCCAGTACACTGCAGTGCTAAAAATATGAACCCTGTGACAGAGGAGAAGGGCAAAAGGGTTGTGTGTGCCAGAGCAAGTACATATTTGTGTTTAAAATCTGTAAATGTACTCTCAGCAATGTTTATCATAACGTGGCATTTTAACTTGATTTTGGGTGCATGGCGATATGTGTGTGTGTTTGTGTTTTTATCTGTTTTTAAAGCATTTTCTCTAATGCTGTTTAAGACATTGCACGTGCTGCTGTTCTCTGGTGTTCTGATAGCGCTGCCGTTTCTCAAATTTCGCTGCTAACCTGAGAGAGCACATTCTGTCCCCATATTCCCCAAATGCTTGGCATTCCTTATCTGTAATGCTAGGCCTTTTTGGGAAGATTTCAGAATTCAGTGCAGCTATTTCCAAATCTCTCACCTGGTGTAGTGTATTTCTAGATATCCCCGCAAGGCCACAGGGTTGTGTTTTCTACTTTAATTTTTAAATCTTGTTCATTTTTCCTGCCCTGCCCTGATTACTTGAAATGTGTCCCACCTTGTATACTTTTACTACTCAAATAAAAGTATGTAGTTTGCTGGTGATGGATTATTTTTGAGAGTGTAGTATAAAATGTGTAGTGAGATTTTACCGTGTCATAAAATTGTCTTGATAACACATCTTTTGCCATGCACTGTTGTCACAGCTAGCTAAATTCAGTTTGTTAACAGTTTTTAAGGGAAAAAGAGAACTGTCACAGTTTCAGCTATGTGGGTTCAAGACACAAACAAACAGGACAAGCACTTCCATTCCCTTAAATAGGAGACTGTCCCTTATTTATTTCCTTTACAATGGTAACACTATATTTTGATGGTCTACTTTAGACATTCTACTATGTAACTTTTCAACATGTCAACTCTCATTAGTGTATTATACTTAATATCTGCGAACACTTATTTTGATGCTCCCCAACAGACATTCTACTGACTGTAAGCAACATTGCAACTACATGTAAACTTAATATACTAACCTAACAGTTTACCAACAGTGTACTTAAAGGATTAGTTCACTTTCATATAAAATTTTCCTGATAATTTACTCACCCTCATGTCATCCAAGATGTTCATGTCTTTCTTTCTTCAGTCGAAAAGAAATTAAGGTTTTTGATGAAAACATTCCAGGATTATTCTCCTTATAATGGACTTCAATGGCCTCCAAACGGTTGAAGGTCAAAATTATAGTTTCAGTGCAGCTTCAAAGGGCTTTAAACGATACCAGACGAGGAATAAGGGTCTTATCTAGTGAAACGATCGGTCATTTTCGAAAAAAATGTAAATGTATATGCTTTATATAAACAAAAGATCGCTTTCCAAGTGCTTCCGCCAAAACCGTACTTTCGTATTCTTCAAAAAGCTTACGCTGTATGTCCTACGCCTTCCCTGTTCTACTTACGGAAAAAATGTAACTGGCGCTGTGTTCGTTCCGTAAGTAGAATAGGGAAGGCGTAGGACATACAGCGTTTTTTTTTCGAAAATGACCAATCGTTTCGTTAGATAAGACCCTTATTCCTCGTCTGGTATCATTTAAAGCCCTTTGAAGCTGCACTGAAACTATCATTTTGACCTTGTGAAGTCCAGTGAAGTCCATTATAAGGAGAATAATCCTGGAATGTTTTCATCAAAAACCTTAATTTCTTTTCGACTGAAGAAAGAAAGACATGAACATCTTGGATGACATGAGGGTGAGTAAATTATCAGGAAAATTTTATATGAAAGTAAACTAATCCTTTAACTAATACTCTAATGAGAGTTAGTTGACATGTAGTTACGGGAGAAGTATTAACATCAATTACATTGCTCCAAATTCCTAAAAACATGGGATTCATATGCCACAGTGCTATACTACAATGTAGCCGCTAATCATATTGTCTGCTGAGGTACATGTGGATGGAGTGTCTTGTGGAAAAATCCCTCTTAGGATCGGGGTGTGGTCGATGGTATAGAAGTATTTGTCTTTTGTCAGTTTGGAGCAGCAATTCATCCTAAATAAAGTCCATCACAGATTCCTGGAGCGATGCATAAAATGATTGTCTGAACTCCCTTCACTATCTGGTTTGTGCAGCTACAGACAGTAGTCATCATTTGTAGTGCATAGTGGTGACTGTGGGACATCTGGCTGGGCCACAGCTGGATTTGTCAGTCTATTGCTTCATTGGCTTAAATTACCAAATTAACAGACTCATATTAGCATGTATTGCATTTACATAACAATTACGATTTATATTGTGTGAGTGGTGTTTATGGTTCTGGTTGACCTAACTGTTACAATATGTGTGTTTGGTTTTGTTTTCATGGACTTTTTGTCATGATCACTAGCTGGAGTGCCCTGCTTAGCCACCAGAGGGCACTCCATCCTGGACTACTGCCTTTCCTTATTGGACTTCATTTCCCATGATCTCTTGTCTTGGACTCATTATTCCCATTATACTCAGCTGTTATCACTCATGTCATTAGTGTCTGTCTACTTATACCTGGTTGTTTCAGTCATTTGTCATTGAGGTTTAATTTACTGTCACCTGCAAGTCTGAGCACTTTGTTGTTTTGTTTTCTTGTTTTGTGTGGACTGTTCATGGATTTTGACTCTTGCCTGGATGTATGACAATGACTTTGGATATCCTTAAATAAAGCTGCGATTGGATCTTAATCTGCAAGTCTCAGCGCAGCGTGACATAAATCTCAATCAACTTTAGATCCAGCAGTATGGGGATTCAGATTGTCCCTCCAGCCACTAAGAGGGAGCGGATGGCTCGTATTCGGGCGTTGACTGCGCTGCATCAACAGGGGTTGGAGGTAGGAAACTTTGCCCAGACCTTTTGGACCATGCCGGTGTAGTTGGATTATAATGATGTTGTTCTTAGGATATCTTTAATAAATGCCTTGATGACCCTCTGCCCTTATGGGAGATGGATGGACTTCAGATCTTGGATTTTTGGGGCTTTGTCAGATATCTCCACAATCGTTGTCAATGGGCAATACCAGGTCAATCAATGCCCTTCTGCAGAGACTTTCCTACCATCCCTCCTTCATCGAGTCAAAACCCTGGCTTCTTGAATCCCACTGGGAAGCGCAGGTTAAGGAGAAGGAGAACCGTCCCTGAGTCCACTCCAGAGTCTGCTCCAGCCGGTGAGCCTGCTCCAGCCCGTGAGTCCACTCCAGAGTCCTCTCCAGCCCGTGTGTCTGTTCCAGAGCCCCCGAGTCCATGAGTCCACTCCAGAGCCCTCAGTCGAAATGGCTGCCACCTTTGAGCTCTCGGCCGAGATGGTTGCCACGCCTGAACCCTCAGCCGAGATGGCTACCACGCTTGAGCTTTTAGAAATTGCAGCGCTGGCCGTTGTGGCCACAGCCATTTGGTGTGTGTGGGTTGCGCACACATCAGCTCCAGCCCATGAGCCTGCTATAGAGCTCATTCCAGTCCATGAGTTCATTCCAGAATCCACTCCAGTTGGTGAGTCCGCTCCTGAATCCTCAGCCGAGATGGCTGCCACGCCAGAGCCTTCAGCCCATGAGCCCGCTTCAGAGCCTGATCTAGTCCCTGAGTTCCCTGTTTGTCTGGATACGACCAAGGAGGTCATCCCTTAGTCCCCTGTTTGCCTTGATAATACCAAGGAGATTGTTCCTGAGTGCTCTGTTGGCCCTGATGTGACCACAGAAGTGATTCCTGAGCTTCCTGTTTGCCTCGAAATGACCGTAGAGGCTGTTGCTGAACGGTGTACCTGCCTCGGCACGACCTTAGAGGTCGTTCCTGAGTTGTCTGCTTGCCTCAATATGACCTGATCGCTGGTGTTTCCTCTGGGCAATGCCTTGGAGGGCGTTCCTGAGATCCCTGCCTGTCCGATCGCGGCCCTAGTGGTCACATCTAACTTTTCTGTGTTTAATGTTTCAGTTTTGTCTGGTCAGATGTGTTGGCTTCTAGATCCACCTGATCCGCCCTGTGGGTCTTCAAGTATGGCTACACGGCAGTGGTGGTCGTCTGCGCCACCATGGGGATCTTCAAGCCTGTCTGCACTGCTGTGCTGGTCGTCTGCGCCACTGTGGAGGTCTACAAGCCCGTCTGCACTGCTGTGGTGGTCGTCTGTGCCACCGTGGGGATCTTCAAGCCCATCTGTACTGCTGTGGTGGTCATCTGCTTCGCTGTGGGGGTCTTCAAGCCCGTCTGCATTGCTGTGGTGATCATCTGCTCTGCCGTGGGGGTCTTCAGGCCTGTCTGCGTTGCTGTGGTGGCAGTCTGTGCCATTGTGGGGGCCTTCAAGCCCGTTTGTGCTGCTGTGGTGGCAGTTTTACCCACACTGGCCACCTGATTGGCCAATTCTGCCCGGGCCGCCTGCAAAGCCTTCGTCCCTAGCTCCTCTGCCCCTTCACGGACCTGGCCCACCATCCCTCCCTCTGATTCCGCCTCCAGTCCACCTCCCTCCTGAAATTGTTTTTGTATTTTGCCATGTTGGAGTGTCTGGTAGCCGCTCCGTAGAGAGGGGGTAATGTCATGATCACTAGCTGGAGTGCCCTGCTTAGCCACCAGAGGGCACTCCATCCTGGACTACTGCCTTTCCTTATTGGACTTCATTTCCCATGATCTCTTGTCTTGGACTCATTATTCCCATTATACTCAGCTGTTATCACTCATGTCATTAGTGTCTGTCTACTTATACCTGGTTGTTTCAGTCATTTGTCATTGAGGTTTAATTTACTGTCACCTGCAAGTCTGAGCACTTTGTTGTTTTGTTGTTGTGTTGTTTTGTTGTTTTGTTGTTTTGTTGTTTTGTTGTTTTGTTGTTTT
Organism: Mylopharyngodon piceus; assembly: GCA_039654765.1. Lineage (NCBI taxonomy): Eukaryota > Metazoa > Chordata > Actinopteri > Cypriniformes > Xenocyprididae > Mylopharyngodon > Mylopharyngodon piceus. The sequence continues at coordinate 31,833,532 of CM077453.1, forward strand.
GTTGTTGTGTGGACTGTTCATGGATTTTGACTCTTGCCTGGATGTTTGACAGTGACTTTGGATATCCTTAATAAAGCTGTGATTGGATCTTAATCTACAAGTCTCAGCGCATGGTGAAGCAAACATCGTCTCGTCATCACTGTGTATATAAGTTCCTCTGGACCTGGTATTGTCGTTGTTACACACTGTACGTTGCCTGCTTCTTGCCTTTGGATTACTTGAGTTTGTTTTATAAATAAATACTTCGTTTTGGAAACTTTTTCTTTTTTGTCTTCTTCATCTGGACCAATACGTTACACTAACAGCATAACCATGTGTTTAGGTGATGAATTAGGTGTAAGCTTGACTAGAAAGATGAGTTTTAGGATTTCTATTTCCCAGCATGCTTTGCAATGACACTTGAAAGGGATAGTAAATGCTAAACTTAAGTGTTATGTGTATATATAATGTGTGTGTGTGTGTATATATGTATTAGGGCTGTCAATATATAATTTTTTTTTTTTTTTTTTTTAATCGCGATTAATCACACACTTATCGTGAAATTAAGCATACACCATTTATCTTGTTTAACACGTCCATTTTGTCATCATTGCCTATATCCAGCAAAGTAAACCATCAGATTAAAGTGATTTTTACAAAAACTGTATTTTTCAGCTTTTTTCAAGGTAAATTTAGATATCTTTCCAAAAAAGGACACCAAATGATATTTTTTCATATAACTCATACATTTATGTACACCAAAACACCCATAAAAAAATTCACAGTGTATAGTATGTGCAACAGTAAAGAGCTTGTTTACATTTTAGACAAGTAAAGTTGCGATACTGAACAGGACCACATGGAGATGCCAAAAAAAACCTAAACCAACCGCCTTGACCTGCATATATACTAAAGTACACAAATCCAAACATTATCCTGAATGTGTGTGAAAACAATGTGAATGTATTGAAATGTGTCTGAGCATAAATACAATATGTGATCAGTGCGTCGAGAGCGCTCATACATGATTTGTTTGGGCATCAATATATCAGACTCACGCGTGCTCCTGTACGTCACCGCAATCGTCTTTACTTTGATTGCAATCCTCATCCATCAAAACTTTCATAGCAAGAAGCTGGTTTGCTTTATCCAGCCGAGAAACATAGTTTTCATATCATCTGGCCTTACAGCGGTGGGATGTTTCGACGTTCCGTTCAGACAGGAACAGCGATGCGGGAGGGCTCGCGCACTTCAGACACAATGACACAATATGACAGAGAGTTCGTGTTTTAAAGCGAAACAGACATTGGAATGAATAATTCTCTCTGCCATCTCTGATATAATCAGCATGAACTTGAAGATCATTTGCCTGCGTAACGTAAATTACGTTATGACACAATTTCACATGCTTCTGTAAATTTTTCAAATTATTTTAACGCGTTAAGGATTTTGAATTAATCGCATGCGTTAATGCGTTAACGTTGACAGCCCTAATATGTGTGTATATATATATATATATATATATATATATATATATATGTGTGTGTGTATATATAAGTGGCATGCAGTGGTGTTCTGAAATGAGGAGGCAAACAATGTCCTCAGTTTATTTATTTTTTCTAAATCAAATGTAAATTCATGTCCGTTACTCTTAACGTTGTCACATTTTCCTCATTAAATGAACATTACTTTACTTCAAAAAAGAAAAAAAAAAGAAACCAAACACAATTCTATTTTGTATTTTTACATTAACAATGTTAAATTAATGTATAATCAATTTAAAATACAATAAAATACATTAATAATTATTGTAAAATACACAAAACCCACCGCATGCTTTAGAGGCTCTGTCGATTCTCTATGAGCTCAAGGGAGGCACAAGAGAAGCGGACTCCCGCTGTAACTTCACCTGCGGGTGTCGCTGTTGGACAGTGTTCCTTTAGAAAAACGAGTGACTTATAGACTTTTTATTGTCACATTTTGTAATATTTGCGTTGTTTTATTTTTGTAATATGGATTATTTTCTCATCCTAATTTTTGAGGAGGCACTGCCTCAGAGGAAATGCCCCTGATATATATATATATAGTGCAAGATTAATGTTAAGTGGGAGATTTAGTAGTTTAATGCTTTGCTATGCTAATTTAGAAGAGTTTCTGTTATGTTGGGTTTTTTGGGGGGGTTACCATCATGGTGACGAGCATGAGCTTAGTTTGAGAACAGGTATATGTTAAATGTTTTACATTGCCGTACTCTTTCAGCAATTGATATGCTATGCTAATGTTATCAAAGCATTGTGTTACCAATTAGTAGTTATAGCTAACTAAATTTCCACTTCTAAAAATATTTAAGTTGAGATTGCATGATAATTTTAAGATAACTGTATGAATTTATTTACTCAAAAATTTCAAGTTAAGAGCAATTCAAATGTATGAGCACAAAATTTAAATATGCCAGTTCTGGTTACTTAGAAACTTTTAATTTCCTAACTTAAAAAAAAATGATGTAACTGATTACCTCAATTTTTTTGAGTTTTGCCAACTTATTCAGGTTTACAGCGCACTACTGTAAAGCTGAGGATCATCAGCATAACAGTGAAAAGTAACTTAATGTTTCCTGATAATGTCTTCCAAGCATATTCTCTCTTTGTTGAATGGGGTAAAATAACATTGCCAAAATGAACAGATGACTTGCCTCATTTCATTCAGTGGCACCTGAGCTTGTCAGAATATTTGTTCAGATTCGACTGAAGAACCAGTGCAGGCCTGTACTTCCACTTTACAAGTGAGAGAATTATCAGTGCATGGAGGTGTACAAATAGTAAATAAACAATTTAACCACCTAAAAATGATTTTTAAGGGCACATTCGCTCTGCCACAACAAAAGAGATATTTCTGCAACTGCTTTCCACAGTTTTCTCTTAGGTTCTTTTGAGTTGGATCAAGACAATGTTTTAATTTGTTATGACTTCACCGTTGACATATCTTTCTCTCTTTCCTGACAGTACGAGTACTTTAATGCAGTGTTAATCAATGAGATGGATGAGGAGGGCAAGAGCGTGGAACTGGGTGGAGAATTCATCCTGCAGCCAAATGAACATTTCAATAATCTGTCTGTAAACCTCAGCCTCAGTGTCGTCCAGGTGCCCACTAACATGTACAACAAAGGTATGATCAGCATTGCATACGCTGGACACGTCACTCACTCTAAGATGGCATACAACAAAATAATGTGTTTGATACTCTAGGTTTATATACACATTTATTTAGTAGTTAGTTCCAGTCCCTTAATTCAATTGGCCAAGCAATGTTCAATGTTTCACTGTTTGTGATCATGTGTTGCTACTGTATAAAGCCCTTTAAATATGTTATTTTTATAGGATAAAACTGTTTGAGAATTGATAAGAATTTAAAGAGTAAAGCTGATTTTTTATTTACTTTTTTTAAAAGCAGTATTCCAAAAGAAAAAGCAACAGAAAATTTTTTGCAAAAGATTGGGGTGGGATTAATAAAGTCACTTTCCCAGTCAACAGCTCTAATAACACAGCATTATTAGTCATAATTCAAAAGATATTTGCAACTGAAGAATTACATTTGAAGATCTTTGTATGTTTCCTGGAAACACACACTCCATTAGCATTAGTGCCACAATACACATTTGTAGTAGTAACAATATAAAATATTATGGATTTCAGATATGGATTTATAACTTGTAGTCATACTCCTGACTTGATCATTTCCATTCATTTTGTATGCAAATTATTTGGCAAATCACTGAAGAGGCAAATGAGTGTAAATGTGCAAAGTACCAGGAACAGGTGGAGAAGTGCCAGATTAGAAGCTGTAATGCTATTATCAACAATTTCACTTGTAGAAATCTAAAAACAAATGACTACTATTACTACTTACATTTTTTATTAGTCATTTATATAAAATTGGATATACAGTAGTACAAAATTAACATCTTCACCTTTTATTCAAATATTATTTAAAATGTATTAAAGATTTTGTCAACATATTGTGTAGTTGTTCATGGTTTTATTTGTGATAACTCAATAAAACACAAATTGTGTGACAATTTTTGGTCAGGCTGACATACAAAGAAATTATGTACACATGCAAAAACAAGAGAGAACCAACGAAATATTAATAACTGATGCTTTTATTCATAGTAAAAGTTTAGTGTACACATTTCCCATGTTTAGTGCACTAAAGTCGCTGAAAAGTCCCCAACATGAACACTGTAACATGGGAAAAAGGAAGGCAGTCAGAGATGAGGAACTAAGTGCAGGAGTTTTAATAAACAAAAAAAAAGGAAACACAAAGGGCAGGAATATGAGAAAACAAGAAAAAACTGACAAACTAACACAACAAGCACTGGGGCTGCGTCTGAAATCACTTATTTTGAATAAGTACCGATAAAAAAGTATGTACTATATAATATGAATGTGTGTATATGAATGTAAGCTGGACATACTAAATTCATCGTGTTGTCATTATCATGTGACCTACCAGCTTCAGTTGCGTCGCTTCACTGCCATTCACAAATCCTCTCCCGTGGCCTCATGGGATAGTAAAGTGTCCACCGTATGCACACTTCAGAATCTCGCCGGAAGGAGAAGGTCATCTGGATACTTTTTGCCTACTCTTTTATGAGTGCTGTGAATTCGGACATACTACTCTTCTTGTCACTTTTTGCCTACTATTAGGGAAGTATGCAATTTCGTGTGCAGACTGTGGCTTATATACACAGGAATAACAAGATGACAAGACACGTGCAAATCAGGGAGCAAAACGAACTGCAAATCCTACAAAACAGAAGCAGGAAACTTAAATCAAACTAAACATAAAAGTCCAAACAAAAAACAAGTAACGTGACAAACACAGAGACTGACAGCCGATCTAGAACGCACAGAGACAAGTGGAGTGATACAAATGGTGAAAAGTACGAATACTGGTGAAATATCAGATTTGAGGACCAGAACTAATTGTTTTAGAGGATTCTCATGTTCAGTCCAGGACACTCCATAAGTCATTGCATGAATGTTGTTCCATAACAGCTGTAATTTTTACAATGTACTTCAAGACTGGACAGCAGATTTCATACCAAAATGCTACGTTATATTGTGATTTCAGAATACTGGATTCACTGTTAAAAATGTACAGACTAATTCATTCGGTCTTCTACTGCAGACGCAGCCATAGTGAATGGGGTGTACTGGTCAGAGGCTCTCAATAAGGTGTTTGTGGACAACTTTAATAGAGACCCTTCTCTCATATGGCAGTACTTTGGTAGCGCCAAAGGTTTCTTCAGACAGTATCCAGGTGAGTTTTCACAGTTTTTGTTTTCTTTTTTTTTGTTGGCAGGGTTCGTACAGAGTTTGGAAAAGTACACTTAATACATTAGTTCAGTTCAGTGGAGACCGGATTGATCATGACTCTGTTTCAGTGACAGCCGACATGAAGAGAAGTGTAAAATATGGCTATGTTGGGGAGCAACAACACAAAAGCTATAAAGGCCTGATCACATTTATCAAAATTTTGCAGGTTAAATCCTATTCTAAATGTACTCCGCTTTATTTTCTCACTTGTGTCTGTGGAAGTAATTGGTCCTTATTAGCGATGTGCCAGTGTATCATACATCAGTATTATCTGCCAGTAAAAGTAATAATCTACACTATTAGACATTGCTAATTGCTTAATAACAGCTGATGATCAACACTGATTATCTCCTGTCCATCAAAAGGAGGGCAGAAAAAGGCATCAGACAGTTATAAAATTGTGCAATGAAGAAAAAGTCTCTGGTGTAGAATTGTTTTGGCGTGTGATGTGCAGCATGAAAACAAAACTCCAGCAAGCAACACAGTAATAATTGAATGCTCCCTTTATAATCATTGGACGAACCTCCGTTAGTGCGGTTCATTCGAATAAGTGTGAAAGCTGCCATCGAACCCTGGTGTGCACCAAACCACCGAAACGAGATCCCTGAAAAGGTGGGTCTCGCTCTGCTTCCAAATGAACTCTGGTGCGGTTTGAATGATATAAGAACAGACACAGACCAAAGACTTCAAAACGAACCAAAAACAGGACATGATGTCACAAGATGTGACGCTAAAAAGGACAGAATGCTCAAGAATTCCTGTTTTTTTCTCGCCGTTGGAGCTATGTCGCCTATTACAGTCAAACTGTCCCTTCAAGTGTTTTACTCTCACATTAATAAATGGCACTTTCTCTTACCAGCCTAGATCTTCCAGTTATTATCTCAGATTTAAATGCATTAAGTTTTCATTTTGTTGACTTTCATCATTTCAGTCAAATAATGAGCCAGGAAGTAGATTACGATCAGTGTTGGGTGTAATGGGGCGTTCACACCAGATGCGACTTGCGCGAATAAATCGCGCTATTCGCGCAGGTTGGACGCTTGAACATTTTGAGTTTACTCGCTTCATTCGCGCGTGAAATTCACTTCACAACAGATGCAAATTCGCGCCATGAGAGGGGCTTCTGCCAGGCGGCTTATCTCATTTCTGCACACTTCCTCTGAATAAACACATCAACTCGTCAGCAGGAAAGTAAGTTAGTTGTAAAATACGGCGAATAAGCTCAATTTGCCGGCTTTAGCTAGCTTGTAGTCTCAATATGTATGTGTGTGTGTGTATATATATATATATATATATATATATATATATATATATATATATATATATAGCTCAAATTGAGTAAAGAGTGTTTTTTTACAACTTACCAGATTGTCCGACCTCCTCACTCACTTTCTTCCAAGCAAGATCCTTTTTATTCCTGTTTCTATAAAAGTATGAAGATGTATCGTACAGCGAAGATGATTTTGTCCTCCATTGTTGTTTCGGATTTCTGCCGCCTCTCGCTACGTCATAATCACGTCACTACTAGAGCAAGCTCCTGATTGGTTAACGCGGCGCGAATTTTCGCCAAAGTCCAGATTTTTTAACTCACGCGGTTCGCGCGAATCACGTGTTACGCGTGTCAAACGCCCGAAACGCTCTATTCGCGCCGCGTCATTCGTGCGAATCGCGCTGCAGGATGTCTATTCGCGTCTTTGCATTGACTTAACATGTAAATCACTCGCGCTTAATGCTTCATTCGTTACTGTAATTAAATTACTTATCCACTGAAAAAGTAAAGTAAGGGATTACTGTTCATTTTTAGGTAATTTAATTACAGTTACTTATAATGTACTTGCGTTACATACTGTAAATTAGTTCAACAGTTCTGTATAAATCAATATTGAATTTAAAATCTAAATTTGTCGTCTAAAGGTAAAAGTGAACGCTGCCTCTTTAAAATCGTTAGCCTTAGTGCAGTTGCGCGCGAGTTCACAACTTCGCACCGGTTGGCTGCGTCGTCGCTGTCTGAAGATGTCGGCAGAAGCGAGTGGCTGTTTTGCAGAATGGAAATATTCCAATTACATCACTTTTTTGACACAGGTAGGCAAGAACATTACGGTAAAATGTAAGCTATGTCCTAGAGAGAAAAAACTACTCGCGCGCTCTCTGAGAGACGGTCTTCAGTCAGCGCGCTCTCAACCAAAGCGCGCACACATAGCCGCCTCTCGCGAGTGTCAAATTTTCGCGGTTTATTACACATAAACGTTCAAATACACACACAGTTATGTCAAAATGCCCGTCTTGGCGTATATTCGCGTTGGTTATGTGAATGTGAACAGCATGTGTAACAGCATATTGTCTCCGTCCATTAGGTCTTAGTGACAGGAGCCTTTAAAACATGCTACTGTCTACTATTGGCTGTCTGTATTATAAATGATAATCAAACAACAAAAGGAAAGCTTTAATAAGGATTCATCTATATTTAATTTATACAGTTATGACTATGCAGAGTTATTTTATATTTGATTATTCAATTTCTGTGGTATTTTCACTTACTACTATTAGACCTACCTGAAAAATAGCATTGTTTTATTGAAATATTTTTACTTTAGTATCGAGTATCGTGCACTTTTGGTGGTACCGGTACCGAATACTAGATTTTTGGTATTGTGACAAAAATTTTAAGTATTATAGTATGTTTTAATAAAGCTAAAATGTTGTAAAAAAGCTATAAAAGGCTAAACTATTCCATGTTTGACTCATATTTAAATTATTAAAAGAGTTTCCTTTCTATTGTCTATCTGGTCAAGGTTTATAGGGATTTTAAGAAGTAATTAGTAATAAGTTACTTATTGAGTAATTAAATTACTTTTCAGACAGAGTAATTAGAAAAGTATTTTAAATACAACATTGATGATGTAATTAGTAATTAATTACTTTTTTGAAGTAACTTACCCAACACTGATTACGATTATGATTGATATTGCTTCCGGTTCATTTCTCATGGAAGGTCAAGTCAAGAGCTTTGTATTATGGGATACAATGTTCTGTCTACTCTGCTTGTTTATTGCTCATTTGGGCAAATGCAGTTGGTAAGCTTAGAGAAAGTGCATACCTTGTAATCTTATGTAGCAGTAGGTTAATTTAATTTAAACTATCCTCTACCTTCACAGGTATAAAGTGGACACCTGATGAACATGGGGTTCTAGAATTTGACTGTCGAAATCGAAAATGGTAAGTGATTTTCCCCCTCAGCTTTGAAGACCTGTTAACGTCAAGCTGAGGATGTATACCTCTTATCCATGAACAGACTAAGTATGGATTTAAATTTATTGTAACAAAATCTGCTTTTCCACCATTAGGCCAAACCATTTCATTTGGTTTAATTTTCCACTGTGGGGCTGATAACGGAGCTCTTTGCAATGTAATACAGATGCATCAGTCATTAATGGTTTGTAATCGTGCCGTGCCGTACCAGGCTCAAATGGAAATATAACTGGAATCGTTCCTTACCGTTTCCTAGAACCACTCGGTCCGACAGTGGAAAGTGTCAATTCATGTGTTTATAACATTTAACCCCTTAGATATGAAATTTTGGTATAAACTGATCCCAACAAAGGCTCATTGTCAACATAATTCTCATATCTTTCTCTCTTAATATTTCTATCTTTACAGGTATATCCAGGCAGCTACGTCTCCTAAAGATGTGGTCATTTTGGTGGATGTGAGTGGCAGTATGAAGGGGCTACGGCTGACCATAGCTAGACAGACGGTCTCCTCCATATTGGATACACTTGGGGATGATGACTTTTTTAACATTATTGCTGTGAGTTTCAATCAATATCAAATATCATATTAGTTGCATTTTATCACAATATCAGTATTAAGTTAAAAAATACATTACATTACAAAACTGCCATATAGATATTTTTAATATAATCTCATAATTTGGCAGCAGGTATATTAGGCTGTTGTCACTTTAAGACCTGACGCACGGATCCATTATACTGTTACACATGCGTTTTCTTTCTCAACTGTTTACATTCACTTAAAACATAACTGACTGTGTTTACGTGAATACTCGCCAAAACTGGCATTTTGACATTATTTCGTGTGTATTTGACTGTTTAAGAGCAATAAGCAATGAAAAATAACTCAATTTAGTAGGGTGAGGCGGCTTTATGAGTTCACACTTTGAGTGTGAGCACAAAATGAGCGAAATTATGCGCAATACGCAATCCCACGCCGAAATTCAAGCCCTCTAATACCAACAATATTCATCCGGAGCAAATGAAAGTGAAGGGAGGAGGGTTTGTGTGTCAACTCACTGTCAGAAAGATGAGAGAACGAGAAAGCACAGCTGGTATTGTGTATGTATTCTGCGGAAAATGAGTATTGGAAGCGTTTCAGATCGCAAAATCAAATTGATATTTTTGACTACATTGCCACACACAGCTATTATCCGCTTCACGATGGGTGATTCTTTTCGTCCACATCGTGCATTAAAATCGTTTAATGCACAGCTAGCCCTTACATATCTTGTTGTTTTATTTGAGAATTTGTTTAATTTTTGTGAATCTCTTTACATTTGTTTGTGGATCATAATCTATCTGGTAATGCAAAACATACTGGTCTCATGCAATGCATAAATTTTGTGTGTGGCAGTACAATGAGGAGCTGCATTATGTGGAGCCGTGTCTGAATGGAACATTGGTTCAGGCTGACATTACCAACAAAAATGTAAGTGCATTTTCTGCTATACCTGTATATAAACCACAACTAATTGTTTTGGTCTGCTTGTCAACTTGTTAGTGTCAGGTTTGGCAAAAGAGGACTCAATAACGGGACAAACTCAAAATAGCTGTTCTGAAGCCCATGACTGGAAAGGCATAATAAACTCAGTCCAGGTTCCAGCAGCGGGCGGACAAGGACAGAGGAAGCAAGAGAGAAAGTTTAGGGTCAAAACCAGAAGGGGCAGGCAGACTGATGACCAGAGTTCAGAGGGCAACACAGAGCTCGATGCCAGAGGCAGACAGGCTAGAAACGAGAACCAGCTTGAGGCTGGAAGACAAACCACTGACGTCCATTTTTATTATTGACTTTGAGCACCCACTAACCAGCACTTTGAATCTTGTCTGGATAAAATTGGCTTTTAACTGTTTAACTGTTGATGCAGGATCCATAACATCAGTTTGGTGAGTCAAATGAAAACCAGAGTATGAACTATTTTAGTGTCTGTCCAGATGCTTTTCTAACCAATTATTACTTTATGTTGCTGACACAAGGTTTGCACAATCCACATCGGGATTGCAGAGTTTCTTACTGTTGTGTTTTGTGTTTTTCTCCTCAGCATTTCCGCCAGCGTCTTGATAAGCTCTTTGCTAAAGGTATAGGCATGCTGGACATGGCTCTAACTGAGGCCTTTGAACTTCTCAGCAATGTAAGCACACACACACACACACACACACACACACACACACATACATACATACAACACACCTAGATGCCATTAGCAATTTAAATCCACACAATTTAGTATCTTGTTAAATTGATGCGTTTACCGGGTAATTACCATATTCATATATGCAGATGAGAAAAGGCAGACTGTCTGGGACATTATAAATGCATAAAACGTGGTTTAATGTACTACAGCAACAACCACAGAGAACAAACTTTCTCTCACTACACCCCTGTCATGAACAAACCCATTTCCAAATCAGTGTCACAACAGTGTAGATGTGTAAAACATGTGAATGTTACACTTCCATTGAGAAAAACAATATTTTTTAGACATCTGCTATAATTTGAACACAGTTTGTGCTGTGTGTTAATTTCTGTTCAAGGACTTTTATTTTGATATTCGTTTCGTTCTGATGTATCTGTGATGTATTAGTTGCAATTTCCTGTGTTTCCTTAGTTACTAAGGCTGCGTCTGAAAGCTTAAAAATGTGCCTTCGGAGGACACGTTCCAAGGTAGGAAGGCACGTCCGAATCCAATGTTAGCTTCACTTCCAGTCTCCTGAGATACCTTCATCTGATTGATTTTTGAAGGCAGCATAGATGTATCCTTCCTTTGCTGCCTTTGATATCGAACAATCCTATGCCTTCCATTCTGACAGTTGAGCTAAAAAACTAAACATGGCGTCTGAAAGTTGCTGTTCAGTTTGTGTGTAAATGTACGTTTTTGACTAACATTTTCCACTTTTGATGTCATTTCTAGTGAGGAATTACTATTTTAGTAATTAAATATTTGCTTAGTTATCACCAAAGCTCGCTCTATGCTGCTGTAGATCATTAAACCGTCACGCTGCCACAGAAGTCTGTACGAAATCAGTTTCGTGAGGCACCTTCATGCGCAAACACTGCCTTCAAGGTCATTGCCTGATAAGGCAGCGAGGCAGTTTTCAGACGCAGCCTAAGTATGTTCTCATTTGTCACTACAGTTACTGATTTGGTTCTTCACCTGTGTCTTGTTTAGTTCATCACTACCCTGTGTATTTAAACCTTCCTCAGCTAGCATTTATTATTGGTAATTAATCCTAACTTCTTATAATCTCTTATGTAATATGTATGTGTGTTTAGTTTAATCAGACGGGCCGAGGCAGTGTGTGCAGTCAGGCCATCATGTTGGTGACGGATGGAGCCGTGAAAACGTATGACGCTGTCTTTGCCATGTACAACTGGCCTGACAGAAAGGTAAGAGGAGTTTTTGTAGGCCCAGTTTGTAGGTCACCTGGCGAATAATCTTATTGACTGGAATGCCTTTTATGTAGGAACAATCCGTCTTACAGAAGTTTTATGTATTTTCTCAATTGCAGGCCGACAGATTTTATAAGAGATTGCTGTTCCTATTTCTTCTTCCCAAACATTTTTAAAACGAGTAAGAGAGTAACTAAAAATAGGGGTTAAGACTATTACACTCCTTCATCCATCTCTGAAAGGAGAACAGGTTTTTGTGAACCTCTAGTTATTTAGAAAAAAATAATCTAACTCTAAATACATTTTCAAAGGTTGAAATATGTCTTCATAAAAAAAGAGGTTAAGAGCACAGGTGAAAAGCTGAATCCAGCTGAGCACATATGAAGCAGTCCCGGACTATGGGAATGGAGAAAATGGTTTGTTTATGGCCAACATATGGTCTAAAACTACAGCCATATCCTAACAACAGGGTTGTTTGAGTTGTGTTTCCTACTGAGGGGCACAAAAAGAGACAGCACAATGAAAAAAAAAAAAAAAAAATGCCATTCGATACCATGGTAATTTGACATTTTAAATTACTGCCATATTCATATACCATGTTATTCCAATGTCCAGAAAAATATCAGTGACCTAGTGCTTTGATACATTTTGCCATTTGTTTCAGTAGGTTGTAGGTAAATATTCACTTCATTATATGCACGTTTTGTTCTGTTCTAAAATATTGCATTGCTGTTTTATGAGGAGAAACTGATTGAGACAGTTAACCTGTCTGATAGAGGTCTGCATTCCCGTGGCTGTCCCGCGGGAACCGCGGGACCCGATAAGATTTCTTGCCGCGTGGGATTAAATTTTGAATGAAAGGCGGATTGTGGTCGGTAACTTTAGTGTACTTTAGGCGGGAGCGGGCGGTCTGACAATAACCCGGTCGCTCCCGAGATGCTTTGACATCAGCGCATCTGTGCTTGAACTTGAAGTGAACAAAACTTTCTGCAGTGGTGGCGTTCACACAGTCCCCAGTTCCCTGTCCTGAGAAACCTGGCAAGATATGTTCTTTGCATTAGAGGTCTGCGCGAGTGCACCTTCAGAGAACATTCAACCTTTGTGATCGGATTTTGGAGGAGAGACGTTCTGAAACGGTCGTCAGTCAGCGTCATTCTGTTCTTGCGTGGATGTTAAAAAAGATTTCATTTTGCAGTATAGCTAGTAAGCCAACAGTTTTCGTTTATGTAATTTTGGCATAGCCTATAGTTTTGAGGGACATGTTGTAGGCTATTTAATTTAGCCTGTTTTTCTCTGTGATATTTAGCCTATTATTCTTTGTGACATTTTTTCTCTGACATTTTTTAGGGTGTTGACAACATCATAGACAAATAACAAATACAAATCTTGTATATGGAACATTTTATATTTGTTATCCCCAATCACTCTTTCTTTAGGGGAAGTTTAAACGCGAGATTCTGGAAACGATCTTTAGCGGGACCCGTCGGGTCGGGAAGAAAATCACTATATGCGGATAGCGGGTGAACACAGAGTGAATTTTAGGCGGGAACAGGTGCGTGCGGAATAGAACCATTGCGGGAGCGGGACAAAAAAAACAGTCCCGCACAGACCTCAACTGTCTGACATAGATTTATGAACCTCGCATCAGATGCTTAACAAAAAACAGAAAATGGTTGCTGAAATGTTGTGAGGGACATATAAATGTTTCTTAGGTCAGTATTCTGTATCTCTTTTACCAGACAAAGACAGTAGTGTTTCGCTGGGGCTGATGGCAGGACACAGTTTAAACACACACAGTAAAAAGGCATCCCAGTGTGAGCCAATATGGTGTTCTTTTGTGCGTCTCCCTCAATCACGCTGTTATTGTTCCCTACATGTGCAGCACTGTTAATGCATCCCTCGCTCGGCATGTCTAATGGTCTTCCTGAATCTACTGACAAGTTACTTCGAGTTAATGTTTCCCACTTATTGGTTGTAGTGCTAGTGGTTCTTTGTAGTCTACATTAAACCAATGAATACCTTCATTAATCCAAATTGCCATGCAATGACACCTTTATATTGACATTGGCAAACCATTAAAAGTCTTTTAAAACATTGTAGTTTTGATTTTCATGTGTTTGATGTCTTCAACTCTGCTCCTGGAGACTCACTGTACTGCAGAGTTTAACTCAACCCTAATCAAACACACAATCCAGCTAATCAAGACCTTCACGATCGCTTGAAAATCACAAGCTGAAGCAGGTTTGATCTAAACTTTCTAGCGCAGTGGGTCTCCAGGAGCAGGGTTGAAGACCTCTGCCCTAAAGTAGGAGTGCTTATCCAACAGAAACTATTATTTTGAAATAAATGAGGTGAAGAGGAAATTTTCTGTTGGGATTATTAAATCCAGGAATAATTATCCATCAGGGGTCATATTTCACTGCTAAATTCCTATAAATAATGTGGTATCTGCCATGTTTCTCACTGATGTAGCTTAAAGAAGATTATAAGTCCATCTAGCATTGTTTTGGAATGATCTGAAGTATTTTGATATGTAAAGGCAGTCTCTGTAGACCATTTGTCTTGGGTTAACTGCCTAACAGTTGATAACGTTCTTCCTTTAGTTGGGACCATCTCGTACAAGCATGCATTGTCTTATATACTTAGCTGTGGAGCTTCTAGACTGGCAGATGCCAAAGTGACAGTATCTTCTGATTTATGGTCCTGAGTGTTGATTTGCAATTCGGCTCTTTTGGTCAGTTTGAACGAGTCATCTCTGTCTGATTCGCTCTCAGTTCCTACAAATGCAAGCCTGCACTTGGTGTAGATCCTGTGCTCTCCAGTATTAAGGGATAACAGCAGCACTTCTTGTGTGACCTCCAGTATATCATACAGCACCTCTCCTTGCCTCTGTTTTCCTGTTTGTGAGTCATTGAGCTGCACAGGAAGTTAAACAATGTGTCCATTTATACGCTGTGTATGTGTGTGTGATTGATGGTTAATGGACCTGTAATGTTTGTTGTGTGACTGATGGCTGCAGGGATAATAAGGATCTGAGTTGTTGTATGGTGCTATGGTGTTGTCTGTGTTAAAGGAGGAACACGGTGAGGCTCAGATACTCCACTATTTCAGCTCTCTGCTAATAAATGCAATTATTATGCAATGTGGAGAAAATGAAGCCATATGACTAACAACTAATTTGTTTACTGATTATGAATACGGATGACAGCAGCAAAGTGAATTGACTCATATCCAATAAACATAGGCCCTATTTAAACTTCAGTTTGCAGCAGGACAGTGACCAAGAGCAGATACAAAGTTCAGGCAAAACAAAATATAATAAATATAATAAAATAACTGCTTTCTATGTGAATGTATTGTAAAATGCAATTTATTCCTGTGATCAAAGATGAATTTTCAGCATCATTATTCCAGTCTTCAGTGTCACATGAATGAAATTATTCTAATATGCTTATTTGCTGCTTAATAAACATTTCTTCTTATTATCTAATAATAACTTTTTTCTTCAGTTCCATTTGTTGGCACTTGAAGTGCAGAAACCCTGTAAATTAGTTCTGACATTTCTAATGCAATGCACTATAAATTTGACACCTGATTGCATCCACCAAATCATTGTAGTTTTTTTTTACTTTTAGTTTTCAAATCCTTAGTACAAAATAACTTTAATTGTTTGGTTAGCTAACATTTATCGAAGCTAACAGATTAAAGAGTAAACTAATTAGATGCAGTCGGGGCGCTGCTGTCTTATCTGCTGTTGAGGGATTGTACATTAGCTCTATCTTGAGTGATTGATTGACAGCTAACCTAAGCTCTCCTCTCTGCAGGTGCGTGTATTCCCTTACCTGATTGGTCGGGAGTCTGCCTTTGCTGATAATCTGAAATGGATGGCTTGCGCTAATAAAGGTTATTGCTCATTGCTCATTCTTCCTCATGCAGCTCTGTAAACAATTTTATCTGCTCATTATTGAACTTTGAAAGACTGACCTGATCACCACACGTGTGTATAGTAAAAACAGAACCTACATTTGTCTAAAGTTGCTCTATTCAGTGTTTATTCAAGTTAAAGTAATGGCTTGTGTATGAATTACTTTAATACATTATGAATAATCATACTTTGATTACTTGTGTCGTAGTTTGTATGTGTGCAACATTGCTTGGCTCTTTCTGTAGGCTGGCTGTTTGTGTGTTATGTACAGAGTCACGCACTACATTTGCCTCAAGCTTTCATATGTTAACATAGAATTAGCATCTAAACAAAACCCTTTACTCGCATTAATGAGAGCAGAAAATAAATGATCATTTTTAATTTCAAGTTACAGCATGGACATGTACTGTATGCATACACATATCAGTGAATATTTGTAATTATTCTAATTGTTTTCTGTGTTGTCAGGTTATTTTACCCAGATCTCCACACTGGCAGATGTTCAGGAGAACGTGATGGAGTATCTGCATGTGCTCAGTCGGCCGAAGGTCATTGATCGAGAGCATGACATGGTGTGGACAGAAGCCTACGTTGATAACACTGTGAGTGATTTGACATTTTGATGTTTACATGTGAGTGGGATCAACATATAAATCGTTGTTAGCCCTATGAACCCCATGCACACAGAAATGAGATTTGAAATAGAATTAATTGTGCCTGTTAAAATTTGCGCGCACTGTCTGTACTGTACTGGTTTAAATGCTTAATGCTGATCATTCTGAGCGCTATATGACCTGGGACTGTCCAGCATCGCCCCTTCCACAAACACTTGAATAATCTCTTAAAAATGTAATTCCACTTATGTTTCACTCCAGATGTGCATATATTTATCGTGGGGAATTTTTCAGGTTTTCATACAAAAGATGCTCTTCTACTACTATCATGCAAGGTGATTTACTAAGATTTGCAGTAGTCATTTAGCACCAGAACTTTCTGCTCCCATCAAGGATTTTATGGGATTACAGTCTTAAGCTAATTTGCCCTGTTTAGTAAAGCCAGGGCTTGACATTAACTTTTTTGCTCACCAGCCACTGTGGCTAATGGTTTTCCAAAGTTACTATCCACTCAGCATTTTCACTGGCCACAATTTTGACATTGATACCATGGGGAAAAACTGCCATATAGATATTTTTAATATTATCTCATAATTTGTTACAGTATATTAGGCTGCTGTCACTTTAAGAGCTGACGCACGGATCCATTATACTGTTACACATGCGTTTTCTTTCTCAACTGTTTACATTCACTTAAAACATAACTGACTGCGTTTACGTGAATGCTCGCCAAGACCGGCATTTTGACATTATTTTGTGTGTATTTGACTGTTTAAGAGCAATAAGCAGCAAAAAATAACTCAATTTAGTACTGAAAGGTGGCTTTTTGTGCACGCACTTTGGGTAATACACGCAATCCCACGCCGAAATTCAAGCCCTGTAACACCAAGAATATTCATCCGGAGCAAATGAAATGAGTGAGTGAGGGGAGGAGGGTTTGTGTGTTGACTCGCTGTCGGCGAGATGAGAGAGAGAAAGCACAGCTGGTATCATATATCCTGCGGAAAATGAGTATTGGAAGTGTTTCAGATATTTCAGTATCGATATGTATAGAAAAATCGATATTTTTAACAACACTACATTGAACTTAGTTTATTATTTCAGATGCCTTTTTAAAAGACTACAATTGAAAAATGTAAATATCATTATATATAAAATCCAACCCGCCAAAGTGGCTAGTAGGAGTGACTGCATTACACGCCGTTACACGGGTGTTAATGTCAAGCCCTGAGTAAAGCCCTAAGTATTTAGTTCGAAACAGCCCAACCACTGAAACTTTGTAACAGTTTGGAAATAATGTTTGAAGTGATTTCGAACTGCAATGCAGTCAACAAATAACAAACTTCCTATTTTTGCTTTAAACATGGATTTAAAACTTGGAACCTGTCAATGAGAATCAAGCCACGCTGTGAAAAAAGAAACTTAAGTTATACAAAACGTCTGCAGAACCTCGTGTTCGGTACATTACAGACCAGACCAAACCCAATGAAATTTGTAACAATAAGTGATTCAGATCCAGGCACTGCTTTCAGAAGTAATGACCAGGAGCATAATGACGAGTCGTAATATGTGTAATTTGTGTTTTGTCTTTGTAGCGTCCACAGGCTCAGAAGGTAAAGGTTTAATTGTGATGTAATGGTGTTTCTACATAGCACATTAACCCATTGAGTGTATCTGCTTTGTTATGCTATATTGTGTGCAGTGGAAGTTTTAATTCTTTTGATTTTTCATGAAAGTGGCATTGTGTTGGCATTGTGTAGTGTGTGTCACGCTACCATACTCGATTTCACAGTCATCTGTATATTTGGAGTATCTGCTTTCTCTGTAGTATGGATTCCAGTTAGTGGCAGTCTTTGTATATGTGTGGAAGAGACAAGAGATGACTTGCCCATAGTTTCTTTATTTTACACAAATCTGTTAAAAAGAGTGTGTACATTGCAAAACAAAACATTTAGATGTATAATGCCAAATAAAAACATAACCATTAGTAATTTGTTCAATAACAGGGGTTATGAGAAGAGCTCTTTCAATACAGTTAATAGCAACTTGATAATGAAAGTTCAAAATTAAAAGTTGCTGTTTTAAAAGACTTTGCTATTTTTAAAGGAACTCACATGTGTCAAAATCTAGCTGTCAGCCACTAATTCCACAAAGTGCACATAGTAAAAGCATGCACTTTCAAGAGAATTAATTCAACCGAAGTCAATAGTTAAGTGCCCAACCAAATGAAACACTGATCACCATAATGGTGCCTTCAAACAGACTTCATAACATTAAGGTTGAACCACTGCAGTCACATGGACTATTTTAACAATGTCTTTAGTACCTTTCTGGACCTTGAAAGTGGTGGTTAAATTGTTGTCTATGGAGGAGCCAGACAGCTCACAGATTTCATCAAAAATATCTTAATTTGTGTTCACAAGACGAATGAAGCTCTTACGGGTTTGGAACGACATGAGGGTGAACTAACCCTTTAAGCACACTTATTTTTCACTGGGTGGTCAGCTCTGATAAAGACCATGAAACTGCTCCATTTTAAATGCATATTAATCATCAACCAACCATACGATCCAGAAGGGCTTCAGTGACATATCTGATGACTAGTGTCTAATTCAGTCTGACTCTGTTTTATTCACTATCACTCTTAGCGTGAGTGTTTGGATGAGGCTCTGAGTGTGTGTAGGGTTCTCTGAGTCTGAGCTATTGTTGTGCCTCCAAATTTTCACCACAGCATGATCATTCATCATTTTACAGCCCATTTACTCCTGCAGAGATATCGAGAAAGCAGAGCAAACAAGGGAAGGAAATATATAGCACAGTTTAAGCTGATTTGTCTGATCTGTAGTTCATTGCCCCACTTCTGACTTCTTGTGACAATGTATGTTTGTGACTTTTTTTTTTTTAACAGATCATGAATTAATCAAATGAGTGTTTGTGAATGTGCAATTGTGCATGAATCGTGCATATGCATGTGTGTTGCTGCCATCAGGGAGAAGTAGGCTATGACATTTTCTGATTTAGATGCAGATGATGAAGCTCTTCTCCAAGTCAACCACAGAGTCCCTGGCAGCTGAGCCACATCCATCCACACCTGAGCATGGGCTCACATTATCACATGGTGCACATGAGTCTCTGCGTTCAGGGATTCATTACCATTTTATTTCAGAGAATTTCACAGATTTCACATTATTCATCTGAAGTTGCCGTCGTGTATTGATTGTGATTAGTGTAGTGTAGATTGTATTAGTGTAGATATCGTAGTGTATTGATTAGTGTATTGTCCACTATTTATTGGTGCAGTGATACCTTCTGTTAATGGTCTTCTTTATTATAGTTACTTATAACTTATATATTATACAGCTGTCTAATTTAAAAACACATGATCAGTCTAAGAGGAATTACATAATATAAGAACAGCATTTTATGTAAATGTATTTGATATTATGTCTTTAAAAGATACTGAATTTATGGGGGGTTTTTTTACATTTGGAAAA
The DNA here is from genome assembly GCA_039654765.1 of Mylopharyngodon piceus. Taxonomy (NCBI): domain Eukaryota; kingdom Metazoa; phylum Chordata; class Actinopteri; order Cypriniformes; family Xenocyprididae; genus Mylopharyngodon; species Mylopharyngodon piceus. The sequence continues at coordinate 31,853,603 of CM077453.1, forward strand.
AGGAGAATTCGGGGTGAAGTAAACCTCAGATATCTTACTACACATGTACTTTTAAGCTAATGTTAAGGGTGGATCACTAGCTTTTGAGAATGTTGATGGCTGAGTTCATCACATGGTTTTAGGGCAGCTGAACTGAGATTAAAAAAAAAGGGTCTAGCAACAAAAGGGTCTTGCCTAGATGGTGTTTACAAAACCTGAAATACACTGCCCTAGGTTGTTTCCAGGTGAAATGTCCACTCAGAGGCACTAAGAGTCTACTACATTTGAGGCTATAATAATGCAAAATAAATAAATAAATAAAATTAAAAATAAGCTGACTAAAACTAATAAAATAAGTGGTTATTACAATGAAAAAATATTAACAAATAATGGTTACATGAAATAAATCAAACATCTAAAATAGAAATGTTCGGTAAACAAGAAAAAATAATTTTGAAGACTGATTAGCTGGCTCTGATGTGTTTAATCAGGGATGGAACTAAACTCTCCAGGTTGTGACCCTCCAGGAACAGAATTGAATAGCCCTGGATTAGAAACTACATTTGATTTAAGAACTTCCTTAAAAAGTATTTTCTGTAATATACATTCACCGCATTGGCATGGTCATGTGACCTATGATGTCAGTCGTGTTGCTTCCCCGTGCTTATGAATATGCTCCTGTTGCTTAATGGGACAGTAAACTGTCAACTGAATGCACACTTCAGTATCTCAGCAGAAATAGTAGATCATCCAGTTATTTTTCACCTTTGACATGATTGTCTTGCTTTATCCAGAGTTCCCACTCCAAAGATTTTGCCCTTTAGAGTAAGTAGGAATGCTCACTTCCGATTGAAATTTACCCAAAGAAAGAAAACTAGACCAAAAGAGCAACCAAAATAAGAACATTATAAACTCTTGTACTTTTTTGCTTAAACACTGTATTAAATAAAAACAAGTAAGTGAATGTTAGTTTAGATAAGTTGTTATAAGTGTCATTTTGATAAATAGTGTGATTGTCATGTTGCTGTGTAGTAATATCCAACAGGCGAGATGCGTGATGCAGAATGAATAAAATAATACTTTTAATGAACACCAACAACTAGAAAGACAACTAGAAAGGCCGAGGGCTTAAATACACAGAGGAAGATCATTAACAGAACAGGTGAGAACTAATTAGAAGCCATGACAACAAATGAATGAATTAGAACACAGGCAAAATGATAAAGAAAACCATGACTAGAAACTAAACGGAGATGACTTGGAACTGGGTTGAACCAGCGATGACGAAGACAACTTGGAACTAGTGGCGTCAAAGAACTGGGCTTAACCAGCGAAGACGACTTGGAACTGGGCTGAATTAGCAGAGATGAAGACGACTTGGAACTGGACAGAACCAGCGGAGACTGTAGACCAGCAAATATTTCCTCATCTAGCTTATAAAATAATTCCTCAGTAGCCCAGCTCATTTCACACACCTCAGTGACAGGAGTGTGGGCAGGGCTCCAGTCCATTCTGATGAACTCCACGAATATGCCCTTGATGACAGACTCTGATGCCGGCTCACACACCTGAACAGACTGCGCGATGGGCTCAAGCTCCAGGATGAACATGGCCTCTGGCAATTGCTCTGGCTCTGTTTCCATGGTGGGCTCGGGCTCCGAGTCAGCTGTGGGCTCTGGCTTTTCTTCCGTGGTGAACATAGCTGAAGGCTGGCTGGGCTCTGAGCTCTTATCAGCACTTACTGCAAATACTTGGCAAAGCTCCTTCGAGGACCATCCACGGGCAGATGTGGCTTTGACCACTCGTTGAGGACAGTGTTATAGAAAACGCATAATGAGCAGTCGAATAGTGGGTGAGACCCGCCAGATCTAGAAAGTCCCTCATATGATCCTCGAGGGAGCAATCTCCCTGCTCCAACAGGAGGAGATGAACAGCAGGTATATCCATTGTTTTAAAGGGGGGGTATCACACACAGTTTCTGCCAATCTCATTTTAATCTTGAGTACATATAGAGTAACAATGCATCCTTCATATCTCCGAAAAGTCTTTAGTTTTGTCATATTTATAAACGATAGATACGCTAAACCGAGTCTTTCCGAAAAAAGCCGAGATCCTGGAGGCGTGTCTGCCGTCAGTGCCGTGGGCGGAGCTAAAGAGTCACAAGCGCGCGCAGCTTTTGCGTAGAGATCGTTTGCTAGCTATGACATCATTATAAATACAAAGGGAACAAAAACGTTCGTGTTGTTTACATTTTATGCACTTGTGCGCCGACTGCCAACAAAACACAGACATCTGATGCAGCTTTACTCACCACCCGCAATCTGCAAATCCAGCGCCGAACTGGGACTTGTTTACAAAGTACTCATCACCGAAATCCCGGGAACAAACAAACATACATGCACAACTCCGTTGCTGCCCCGGAAAAACAAACTTCATCCACTGTTCCCTTGACGCTGGATTCTTTGGGAAGCTGAAAAAGGTAATCTTTCCCTCACAACCCGTCCTCCGGAGTTCGCATTTGAAGGCTGCATACGTCATCAAGGATGTCATATTTAAGAAAAGTTACCATAATAAAATTGACTGATATTCATTGTGAGGTGTAAAATACTGGAATTTCTTTCTTACTTTGAAATCTAACGGTTATTTTTCTTAAATGAGACTGCCTCGATGATGTATGCAGCCTTCAAAGGGTGCAGCCCCTGAATTGGGACACAACCATTGTTGAAAAATCTCGCGGCTTCCGTATCCCGAATGAAACGCGTTGATGGGCGTGCTCTTGCTCTTGCTCTGGGAGATGTGTGTGTGCACGCTTATCAGGGAGAAGTGCCTATACAAGGAATTCCGCTCTCTTTTGACGTCATACAGGACACACTCAAAAAAAACTCTCAGAATCCTGTACCGAAAACCGGAAGTAGTGGATTTGGCACAGAAATACTCCGTCATACGTCCAACTCATGTTTTGAAACTTTGGCCATGTTTAGCATGAGAATGCAACTCTTTAACAGTGTAAATAAGTCAGAATCCATGAAATGGCATTACACCTCCCCTTTAAATCCTTTTGCTGTTATAATCCAATCCAGGTCTCGTGTTCTGTCACGGGTTAGGTGTGTAGTATTATCCAAAAGACAATGTGTGATGCAGAATGAATGAAATAACAATACTTTTAATGAACACCAACAACTAGAAAGACAACATGATAAACCATTAACATTAACATTAACAACTGTTTATTCCAAGTTTTCTAAAACCATATGATAGCTTTGTGAGGAACAGAGATTTTTAAGTCATTATTTACTTATCTTGATTTGTGATTTGTTTATAGTGGGAGTAAGCTTCGTAGCACTTTTAATGTCACAAGTGTTTCATCTGGAGACAGCAGCAAATTTTTGTTTTTTGTTTTTTGTACCTGCAGCAGTGTATTTCACATTTTGTAAAAACTTTAATATATTTAATATTTAAATGGCATTCATCCACCTCTTCACTATGTGTTGTTGTGTATCTGTACAGCTGGAAGATTCTCAGGGTCCTGTGCTCATGACTACTGTAGCCATGCCTGTGTTCAGCACCAAGAACGAGACCGTGAGTGATGCTAAACGTTGACTTCTGTAATGTTAACAAGTGGTTATTCAGTCAATATGAATGTTTCTGTATAACGCTCATCATACAAGACCAAGGGTGCCTAATCCTGTTCCTGGAGCTCTACCTTCCTGCAAAGTTCAGCTCCAACCAGTGCTTAATTTGTAAATGAATAATTGCCGGATTCAAAACAACAATTAAAAGGCGCTGTGACCGAAAGTGACCATACAACTTCAGTTTTCCCAGAACATACAATGACAATGATACATCCCTAAACGGTGATGGCACAACTATAAAAGCATCATTCACAAGTTTCTGCATGGCCCTACCTACAGCCTACTGTATTATTCTGGCACATTTATAGCTAGGTGGAGACCAAATATCATTAAGACCTTTTTTATTACATCAATTTCTGATCTAACTCCTGTTGCTCATGTCTCCTGCGTCCATCTTCTCTGAATCTCTTTTGATCAGAAACACCATCAGCTTCACTCACGGATATGAAAAATGAAAATATGCTTGACTGTCTTTTTGACAGATATTAACATTTTTATTAAAATGATTCATCAGGTATATACACTCTCTCCAAACTTTCCACTGCTCACTATGCACAAAACAATAGGCAGTAAGCACCAACCAATGAGAGTAATTTTGAACTTAAGAAAGCTGATTGGTCAAAAATATATATGTTGATGGTCAATAGCAAAACATAACCTCCAAATACATCTGCATAAACCCGCGCTCACTCTGTCTTGCTCTGTCTCACATGCGCGTATGCACTGTCACTATGTAATGCACTTGTTAATGCCAGATCATTTAAAAACAAATACCGGAACACAAAAATCCAAAATCTGATATTTTCCGGAACAGGATCTGGCAGGATCCGGCTCAAATTAAAGGGATAGTTCACCCAAAAATGAAAATTATCCCATGATTTACTCACCCTCAAGCCATCCTAGGTGTATATGACAATCTTCTTTCAGACGAACACAATCCGAGATATATTTAAAAATATCCTTAGTCCTCCAAGGTTTATAATGGTTGTGAATGGTAACCCACATTCTGAAGACAGAAAAAATGCATCCATCCATCATAAAAGTAATCCATACGGCTCCAGGGGGTTAATAAAGACCTTTTGAAGCGAAGGGATAAAATATCCATATATAAAACTTTATAAATTAAAATATACGAGCTTCCGGCAGACGACCATACGCATATTGCACAAGTTGACTTGCGCCAAATGAGTAACCCGTGACGCGATGTATGACACAGGATGTAGGAGTATCGTAAGCTTAGACGCCTCTCACGGTTCAAACAAATACGGTTGGGCAACAAACTCAAGCTCCGTCAATTTTGGCAGAAGAGCAACCTTTGACCCGAACGCAATGACGCAATGACGAACGTGGAGGCGAAGAGGAGAGAGCAAAACAAAACACTGATCACAAATTAGAAGTCTAAAACGAGAATTTTTAAAGAGAAATGTCGGAGGATTTCGATATAAGAGAAGAGGAGCTTGAGTTTGTTGCCCAGCCGTATTTGTTTGAACCGTGAGAGGCGTCTAAGATTACGATACTCCTACATCCTGCGTCATGGGTTACTCATTTGGCGCAAGTCAACTTGCGCATTCTGCGTGCGGTCGTCTACCGGAAGCTCATTATTCGAATTTATAAAGTTTTATATATGGATATTTTTCTTACAAAAACATATCCCTTCGCTTCAAAAGGCCTTTATTAACCCCCTGGAGCCGTATGGATTACTTTTTTTATGGATGGATGCATTTTTTCTGTCTTCAGAATGTGGGTTACCATTCACAACCATTATAAACATTGGAGGACTAAGGATATTTTTAAATATATCTCGGATTGTGTTCGTCTGAAAGAAGATTGTCATATACACCTAGGATGGCTTGAGGGTGAGTAAATCATGGGATAATTTTCATTTTTGGGTGAACTATCCCTTTAAGCACAGGCCCCAACCCTGATCAAACACAACTAAAGCAGCTTATTAAGATCTTCAGGAGCACTTGATAATTACAGACAAATACGCTGGATCAGGGTTGGATCTGATCTCTGCAGGTAGGTAGATCTTCAGGAACAGGATTGGGCACCCTTGTACTAGACAGAGGAAATATGCCAATGTAAGAAAGAAAAAAAGATGTCCCTAACACACTCATGTTCATTGTTTTAAGAGAAATAAAGGAATTCTTCTTGGAGTGGTTGGCACAGATGTTCCAGTGTCTGAAATACTGAAGGCTATCCCCAAATACAAGGTACACAAACAACCTATAAGTCTTATATAATTCTTATAGTTCTCCATTTATTAGAAGGAGATAAGGACAAACAGGTCCACAGGTAAGAGAAACAGAGTCTGTATAGTCTTTGTGGCAGACATCAACGAGACCAGACAAACTGTGTGTGTGCTGTGTTTGAGTCTTAATGCATTCCATGATTGACTGTAAATGAGGAATAGGTGTGTGTGATTATAGTCTGGGGAGAATACACTGTGTGAACACTGAGGTAGAGTTTGGGTGGTTGTGTGGAAGGTGAGGGAGAGCTTGGTGGAGACGTGACCGTTTTACAGAAGAATTTTGGATTGCTCTCCCTCATCAACCCTATTGCTATAATAAGAAACGGTAACTTTATTTTGATAGTCCACTTTGGACATTGTATTATAAGTAACTTTGCAACTAGCAGTCATTGTATTAGTAAACTGTCAGATTAATATCTGCTAACACTTTATTTTGATGCTCCCCTAACTGACTATAAGTAACTCTGCAACTTTGCAGTACACGGTCAACTTATTCTACTAACCTAACAGAGGAACTCTCTAATAATAGAGTTAGCTGATATGTAGTTGCAAAGTTACATCTAGTTAGTAGAATGTCTAAATTGGACTATTGAAATAAAGTGTAACCTAAGAAATCACTCTTTTTGATCAGAAACTTAAAAAAACCAATAGGACCCATTATAATCAGTGAAACTATATACACTGAAAGTGGCGCAGCACAACATGATGAGTCACTGACAGTAAAGAGAGGCCCTGTTCTATTCCTGACTTAGTCCATGTGCTCTTCTTTTGACACAAAGGACAAATGGATCATGTCTGTTCGCCAGCTCCTGGAGCAAGTAAGACAGAGAAGCATCATATCATGCATCTGTCTTGGACGGTTTTAAATATTAAAATAGACATTTCATATAGTAGTTGATGTTACTGTTCAATCAGTAACATTTATCTCTATAGCACATTTAAAAACAATACAAGTTGTTTACACTAACAAAGATTACCATACAGACACAATTAAATATATACAATATAACCCATAATCACATCGTCGGTTTCAATGAGTAGAGTAGAGATGAGTCTGCGATGGCTGCGACACTAACAGACATGGACTAAAAGCCACACAGCTCATGGGGTCTTTAAAAGGCTGTGGACTACCACAGTTTAAAAATGTATCTCTGAGTTTGATTGCTGCTTCTGCTGTGTGTGTGTGTGTGTGTCTGTTCACAGCTGGGAATCCATGGTTATGCCTTTGCCATCACCAACAACGGATACATACTCACCCATCCAGACCTGCAGCCTCTGGTAATGCATCGCTTGTGATGATGATAGCGAAGAGCAGTCCTCCAGCACATGCGGAGACTGATGGGAGAATGCATCTCATTAGAGTCATTGTGCTGTGAGCCGACAGCTGTGGACGGCCTCTGATCGACTGTAATGAGTGTTTGACAGATGATGAGATGGGAACACACTCCATTTACATCAACAGCTCAAGAATCAAACCTCCTTCATGATCTCACTGCTGTGTGAATTGTCAATAAACAAAGCTGTGCAATAGTCAAAGAGGGAAAGTAATCAGCAGAAGCAAGATTTGAGCTAGAAGTCACTGAAAACAGTCAATACGATCACAAGTTTTTATATATTTTTGGTCCTATGCATGAATCTTCCCTGCTGAAAAATCCAGCATATTCCAGCATGAATTCCATGTTAATCCAGGCTGGTTTAAGATGATTAGAGCTGGTATAATGCAGGTGACCAGCAATGCAGGATTTTTTTTATCAGGGTCTGTATGAATATCTAGGTTATATTTCATCCCATCAAAAGATGAAGAAATTATATTTTGCAACGTAAAAAAGCCTTTTTAATAGCCAAACAATTATGTAGCTGATGTCCAGGATAAAGCTGATGTCCCTGTATCAACACACTGTATCAAACTACAAATTGCAACAGAAAAAGCCAGCTTCTTTATTCTCTCCTATTCAAAAAGATAAGCATCTTTTGACTTTTCCTTTAGTGTCATTCTGCCACTGGAGGGCAGTCTGTACCTATCACACACACACTGATCCACAGAACGCTTATCTTAAAAGAAAAGCCTAATGACAGAATAAAGCTGTGGTGCAGAGCTCCTGTCCTATCATGAGGACTAACAGCTTTAATAGTCTGATCTCTGTGGGACAAACATTCATTACAGTTTTACATGTTGTATTGACATGTACAGAATGTAAAAAATGTTTTAATGATCTGTAGAAGAAAGTCAGTGACTAGTGATGTGAGAATTTTCACATTTTATTATGATAATATTGTGTATATTACAGCATCACACTAATACACATCATGTTTTTCCATGTTAATTAATATCATTGGTGTTTCCATGTCATGTGTTTCTAGTATGAAGAAGGGAAAAAGAGGAGAAAATCCAGCTACAGCAGTGTGGATCTGTCTGAGGTGGAGTGGGAAGACAAGGAGGATGAGGTACGCTTGTGTTTGTATTTATTAAAAAAGTTATAAATATAGTTCTGGTGGAACATGTTCATTAAAACCTGTTAATCATAACACAAGGATATATATCAAATCAAATCATATCAGTTTTATTGTCACATCACCAACATAACACGTGCCGTGGTGAGTGAAAGAGCGGCTCCAGACAGTGCAGAATACAATTTACATATTTACAGACAATATACAGATGACAGTGCACAATATACAATTAGATATACTCAATATATAGTATAGATAGACGTACTTTACAGTTAACAATACACATTATACACAAAATGTATACAATATACACAATAAATATATAAAAAGTATATATACAACCAAACCCTGAAAGTACAGTACAGAGGAGTTTGGGGCCAAAATATAATGAAATGCTTTAAAATATTTATTTATTTATTTTTGTCCAGTTGCGTAATGCCATGGTGAACAGACAGACAGGAAGCTTCTCCATGAAAGTGAAGAAGACTGTGGATAAAGGGGCAAGAAACTCCCTCTACACACACACACACATATATATATATACAGTATATGAGTAATAAAAATATTTTTGAAAAGTCTTTTCTTTCATTTTCTTATAGTGTTTGTGTGTTTGTTTATGACTGTGTCTCAGAAGCGTGTGCTTGTTCTACACAATGACTACTACTACACAGACATCAAAGGAACTCCCTTCAGGTGAGATTTATTTATTCATTTATTTTCTTATTTTTTGCCCTTATAGTGTGTATAAAACCGTGTAGAACAACAGAAACACTGGAGAATGAGACAGAAGGCTGCACTCATACCTGCTTCCCAGTGAACCAATAGTTTTCTGCTTACTACTGACTGCAGCAAGGCTCCAAAAACATTATTTTAAACAACATATATAGCCCAGGTCCAAAATTAGTGTTGAAATTCGTTATCAGATCATTGTGCACTGTCCATTTCTCTCTGATCTCCATTACATGAAGATGAAAACAGTTCCCTTTCTGTCACTTCGATGCTGTGTCGATAATGACATATGGGGATTCGCTCTTGAGAGCCCCAATCACCTCTGAGAGTATCAGAAAAGGCCAATGAAATTGGCGTGCAGAATTTGCAAGCGCACTTCAGCTTTGTTCTTCGGAGCCTAAGCAGTGATTCTCATTGTGAGAAGCAAACCTGTCACCAGTCACCTCTGTTGATTCTGGATTTACAGGACGATTCATCTTTTCCGGTGTGTACGGATATGTGCGAGACAGTACCCTGGGTGCTTTGGTGGTTTTTCAAGTGTAAAATTTCTATCTAAAAAATATATAAAAAAAGAATTTCATCTAAAAGAGTATTACACAGCTGTTTGCGTCTTTTTAAAGATGCCGTGATTTCTTTCTCCAATGAGCACGAACGCTGTGTTCAGTGCTTAGGCCATGCCCACACTGAAACAGCATTTGTGGGTGGCTCATGTTCCACTGTGAGAGCATGACCATTGGAAAGTTGTGATCGTGGCTCTCTTATGTCTTTAAAAGACTGAGAGCCTCCTCAGCCACTTCCCATCCTGGTCCTTCTACCTCCGGGTACGAGGCCTCGGCAGAAATCACTGAGGGCGATCTAGGGGGGCGAAATGGCAGTGCTTTCGCTGGGTAAATCCCCGTGAACCTTCCATTCCCCAGCATGCTCGGTTCCCCTGGTTGAGTTTTTGGATGAGTTAGGTGGGTCACCTACGGGTGAGCTTAATTTCTCAGAGGGATGACGAGTTATTGCTCTCAGTATCGGAGGGTGGGTTTATGCCTTCTGACCCTAAAGAGTCGGCTGCGTTGCCACCCTTGGGTGTTGTAGCGCAGTCTGACGCTGAGCTGGCACCCGTGCTTGCCTGGGCTGCTGCGAGCATTGGGCTTGAGTACGTTCCACCGCCCTCACCCAAGTGCTCATGGTTAGATGATTGGTTTCTGGACGCGGATCTGAACAGACTGGAAATTCGGGGACGCTCTCCCTGATTGTCTCTGGGCAAACTGGAAACTTAGGAATGACCTCCGTGGTCGCATCTAGACAGACAGAAGACTGGGAAACAACCTTCATGGTTGCATCTGAACAGACTGGAAGCTCGGGGACGATATCCCTGATCTTCTCTGGGCAAACAGGAAACTTAGGAACGACCTCTTCGGTTGCATCTAGACCAGGGGTAGGCAAGTTCGGTCAAGTTTAGCTCCAACCCTGAAAAAAACAAACAAAAAAAAAAACACCTCACCTGCCTATAGCCTTAGTAATTCTGAAGAGCTTGATTAGCTTGTTCAGGTGTGTTTGATTAAGGTTGGAGCTAAACTCTGCAGGACAGTGGCTCTCTAGGACCGAACTTGCCTACCCCTGATCTAGACAGACAGAAGACTGGGAAACGACCTTCATGGTCTCACCTGAAAAGACTCCAAACTCTGGGACTATCTCCCTCATCGTCTCTGGGCAGACAGGAAACTTGGGAATGACCTCTCTGGTTGCATCTAGACAAACAGAAGACTTTGGAATAATCTCCACTTAAATAAGAGCAAGAGAGCAGTGTGCTGCCCAAACACACATGGCCAGCGCTGTAACAGGGAGAGCAATCAGTAGGAGAGGGTTCTCTGTGCGGATCTCTGCTGGCAATAGGTTAAGCTCTGGAATGAGAGCAGGCACTGGACTCTGGTCAGGGAAGCCTGCACTGGACTCTGTTCTGAATCAGTTTATTGGTCTGGGGGAAATTCTCATACGGACTCAAGGAATGGAGGTAAATTTTGAGTGGGTTCCACTTTAGATTCAGGGGACAGAGTGGACTCCGAAGCAGACTTTGGGGCTGGAACGGGCTCAATACAAAACTCTGAAACTGGAGTGGACTCTTTACTGAATTCTGGGGCTGGAACGGACTCATTGCTGATTTCTAAGGTTAGAGCGGATTTGTGACTGAACTCTGGGATGGGATTAAATTTAGGGACTGGAGCCATCTCTGTACTGTGCTCAGGGGCTGGAGCCATCACTAGACTATGGTCAGGGGCTGGAGCCGACACTGAGCTTTGTTCAGGGGCTGAAGCAGGCACTGGGCTGTGGTCAGGGGCTGGAACAGACACAGGGCTGTGGTCAGGGGCTGGCCCGGTAGAGGACCGTTTCTTCTTCCTCTGCTGCCTCCTCTGGGCAAAGGTGAAAAGAAGCACTGAGGTTCTAATAGTCTCCGGACTAGGCCCAGACTCTGGAGCTGGTTCATGGGTGGAAGCAGATTCTGGAACTGGAATGGACTTATCACTGCACTTCAGGGCTGGAACAGGCTTGTGACTGAACACTGGGTTTTCCCTTACTGGAATGGACTGGTGAATTTCTTTCACTTGAATGGACTGGTAAATTTCTCTCACTGGAACAGACTGGAAAGATGACTCACTGGAACAGACTGGGGAGGATGACTTACTGGAACAGACTGGGGAGGATGACTCACTGGAACAGACTGGGGAAAGGAAACCTTGGCGCAGACTTCTTGGCAGGATGGGACTCTTGATACTTGTGTTTGCATGAGGAATGAAGTTGGTGAAGGACTTGGGAGGAGTTCTGTGGTGTTTGGTGACTTGATGGACAAAATCTCTGATGCCAGGGTGGCTGGAGTGGACTGGACAGAAAGCAACTGTGGAACTGGTGTCTTCGTCAACAGTATAAGATGATCCACACAACCATAGAACATAATTGATATATTTCTTTAAAGAACAAGTTGCTGCAGCCGATGGAATTTGTTGATAAAGGTGATCATCCAAACCACACCGATGTTGTACTGTAGTTTATGGTCTGGTCTTCTGTCACAACAGAAGAAGACAACACAGGTATAAGTGAAACACAACTAAAGGTTTATTTGTAGGAATGGATACAGGAAGCTAATGTGGATAGCAGGTGAGATATAAAGCAGTCTGATAAATTGAAGAGACTTAGCTGTATGGTCACTGCTCGGTCTTGTGTTTGCAGGTTAAGACGATCATGAGAATCACAGGATGAGCGAGACAGATGACTGAAGACAGGTGAAGACAATCTAGCTGCAGACTCAGGTAAGTAGCACAGGTAGGTAGCCGGGTAAATTGCAGTGTATACAACAACGAGGGTAGACAGTTCTAGTGACAACATAAGGTAGCAGTCCTAGTAACAATGAGACCAGACACTGTGGTGAGGAAAGTGACTGCTTAATATAGTGAGTGAGATAATGAGGGTAATAGCTTACAGGTGCAGGTGATTAAGGAGTATGAGCAGGTGTGAGCCAGAGAGGATGATGGGAAGTGTAGTGCTGAGGAGACAGGCATGGTGAATGGAGCTGGTGACACATGTGAGATGCTTCTGGGAAGGAATTAAACCAAATGATTCTGATGACATACTTTGGTTCAGGTGTTTCAGAACCACCAAATAAATGAAAAATTAAATAGCACTATATTTCAACATTTATTCTCCTGATCCAGCCCTGTGCAAAGCATGCTGGGAACTAGAAATCCACTGCCCAGTTTCAGTCAATGCAACAAAAATGATTAATGTAGTCCCAACACAAATGGATTAAGTTAACATTTTACAAATTTAATTTAATGTGACGAAATAAAATTGAGCACAGATGGCAATTAAGTAAAAAAAAAAATAAAGATTTGTGTTGCTTTAGCTCATTTTAATAAAGTAAACTGAACAAACAGCTAAAACCTTCTTCTTCTTTTTTTTTTGAGTGTATGATTTATTTCTCCCTGTTTTCAGCTTAGGAGTGGCCCTGTCCAGAGGTCATGGCAAATATTTCTTCAGAGGAAATATATCTGTTGAAGAAGGTAATTATAGGTTTAAAGAGACTCGGTCCTCTACATTTCCTTTAATTCATTATAATAAATGTGTCTTTTCTGCTTTTTTTCTTTGTGTGTGTGTGGTTTAAAGGCCCGTGTATGTTAAAATTCATTGGAACTGATTGCATATGTTTTCTGCTGCCATATGTGAATGTGCAAGCTTAAGCTGTGATCTCTTGTGTATATATACTTACCGGCCACTTTATTATAGCTACATCTGTTCAACTGCTCGTTAACACAAATATCTAATCAGCCCAATCACATGACAGCAATTCAATCAATGCATTTAGGCATGTAGACATGGTCAAGATGGTCTGCTGAAGTTCAAACTTTGCATCAAAAGAAGAAAGGTGATTTAAGTGACTTTGAACGTGGCATGGTTGTTGGGCTGGTCGGAAAATTTCAGAAACTGCTGATCTACTGGCATTTTCTCACGCACAACCATCTCTAGGGTGTACAGAGAATTAAAAAAAAAATAATTAAAAAAATCCAGTGATTGGCAATTGGCAGTTTTTTGGGTTGGGCAAAAATGCATGTTGACGCCAGAGGTCAAAGGAGAATGACCAGACTAATTCCAGCTGATAGAAAGGCAACAGTAACTCAAATAACCACTTGTTGCAACTTAGGTCTGCAGAAGAGCATCTCTGAACACACAAAACATCAAACCACACTGGTGCCACTCCTGTCAGCTAAGAACAGCAAACAGAGGCTACAATTCACACAGGCTCACCAAAATTGGACAGTAGAAGATTGTAAAAAACGTTGCCTGGTCTGATGAGTCTCGATTTCTGCTGCGACATTCAGATGGTAGGGTCAGAATTTGGCATAAACAACACGAAAGCATGGGTCCATCCTGCCTTGTATCAACGGTTCAGGCTGCTGGTGGTGTAATGGTGTGGGGGATATTTTCTTAGCACACTTTGGGCTCCTTAAACTGCGTCTATACCAGACGCAAGCGGTCGACGCGACAAAAGCAGATAGAACCCATTATAATCAGTGATGCTGTCTACACTGGATGCGGCATGTGACATGATGATGGTAAACTGATGCCCCTTTCCATTTCTGACCTACTTAAAGTGCTTGCTCTATATGATACGAAGGACAAATGGATTTTCAACGGTTGCTTTGTCGTGTCCAGTTTGGACATCTTCTAGCTGTTGCGGCATGATGCGTCAGCGGTCGCGTCCAGTGTAGAATAGGCATGGGCCGGTTTGAGATTTTGACGGTATGATAACCTTAAGCAAAAATATCACGCTATCACAATATTGCGATTACAGCTCTAAAATGTGTTATTTGTGTTATGTCTGGGTAAAAAACTACTTTTTTCCATTGAACAATATATTTTATTTTTAACCGACATATAGAATAGTTGGACTGTATGTCAGGTTAAATAATTAAATAACAAAAATAAATAATTGAATTCTAAAATAAGAACACATAAACAAATTGCAAATGATAGCACAAATAAATACAATAAAATAAAGAGACAAATGAAATAAACATGGTTTTAAGTTTTTCAGGTGGGTCTAACAGTAGCCTAGTATTCAGGTAAGAAGTAAAACCGAAATGAATAAAATGTAAAATAACACTGGATCATTTTCATTGTAAGAATTAAACACAGATTAATGCTTAATTAAAGTTACAAAACATATTCAGTCAAGAGCAGCGAGTGATTTTCTCTGTCTTTTGTTCTTTGATTTAACCTGACAGACAGTAGCCGGTTTATTAGACTGCTGTCATTTTAATACAGCAGATAGATTTTATACAAGGATCCAATATACTGTCATACAACATGCATTTTCTCAACTATTCTCTCAACTCTTAACTATCAAAACTATCTTGAACATGATAATGAGTTCACTATACTCAAATAGCCTCTAGAGTCACCAGATCTTAATCCAATAGAGCAGCTTTGGGATTTGCTGGAACGGGAGATTCACATCACAGATGTGCAGCTGACAAATCTGCAGCAACTGCGTGATGCTATCATGAAAATATGGACCAATGTTTTAATTGAGGAATGTTTCAAACTATGTCACGAAGAATTAAGGTACACGCTACAAGTAAGGTGTTCCTAATAAAGTGGCCGGTGAGTGTATTTTGTTGCTGTTCCAAAGATCCATGTGAAACACATGTTTACTGGCTATGTTTGTCTAGGCCAGCGTGGACGAAAGGTGTAATGCTAGTGCCATTTGTATGTGTACCTTGTTGCGTGGCCAATGTGTATCTGGGCCAGTAATGCCAGGAGTTTATCTAGTGCCTTAGCAATGTATCTGGAATACCCTTAAGGTTTTAACTAATGACCTAAACCGACTGCGTGTCTGAGCTTGCACTTCTGTGTGCCATTCTGTGTGTCTTGTTGCAAGCTCATAGAGATAAGAGAAAACAACTCCCAGCAACCACCTGCGCAATTAGATTTCCAAATTACTTCTCACTCCTGTGAATGGTGAGTGACAGACCGTTTGCCAGCCATAAACATTGTCTAGTTAACCTGACAACGAAATCATGTTTCCATTTTTTATGACAAGCAGCACAATTCGTTGTCACTCCTAGCATTATATGATGCAACTGTTACCCATCAAACATGAATTTAATACATATATGCATGGTTGCTTCATTTAAAGAAAATATTGATGCAGGCCACACAACAATGTTTTATAATAATCTGAGATAATGAAATGGATCTTTCACTCATCTTCTTAAGATGCAGAATGTCAGATGAACTCTAATATGAGCAAGCAAGCTTATTGGCTGCAAATATTGCAGCTGTTAATCAGCTTGCATTCTGTAGTATATTATATGATTGCTTATATGATTACATGTCAGAGTCCTTGGACTGAACTTCAACTTTAATGCTGATGTTCCTCATCAACAAATGTTGCTGATCAAGGATTATGTCCTGCTTTGCTAAATCATGTCATATGAATCTGAAGCAGCACTAAGCATGATGGGTGTTTCTTCTGTTTCAGGACTACATGATTTGGAGCATCCAGATGTTGTGTTAGCAGATGAATGGTACAGTAGTATCTTTAGAGGTTTTATTCGGTGCTTTATCGAAGTGTCTACAGTATGTGTATGATGTTTGCATGTGTGTGACTGATTGATTTGACATTTCAGGACATACTGTAACACAGAGGAACATCCAGAACATCATTTCCTATCTCAGATCGATGCCATTAAGCTCTATTTTAATGGAGAACCACATCTGAAGTGTGAGTTGAGTGCATATGCACACTAACATTGATGACTCCCCTTTGTTTTTGTGTTGTTCAATATAAATGTATCCTGCTTTGAACTAATCTTTTTACTAATGAATGACTGTACAAAAATAAAATAACTACTAAATTCTAAAATTAAAAGCTCTATTTAGAAATTCTACTTCTAAATATTGAATTTTTTTTAAGTAGCAGAACAGCAACGCCATTGGATTAAATTTCATAGGGAGGCAGCATTTCTTATGCCTACCTTCAGCTCATTATGCTCATAATGAGATATTAAAGCATGATGTATGTGTGGGGGAGATATATTTTATTAGTGTCTTATGATTAGTATCCTATGATTGTTTTGATAGGTGATAAGGATCTGATCCAGGAGGTTCTGTTTGATGCCGTGGTCACGGCACCACTGGAAGCGTACTGGACCAGCCTTGCTCTTAATAAATCAGAGTAAGAACAGCACAAACTTTCTTAATACAAAATTCTGGACTTAATGTACACGTTATTCCAAAAATATCTTTATAATCTTTCATTACAATGTAATAACTTTTCCAGCCTCTGAAATAATTTTCCTTTTCAAATAATGCTAATAAACAAATAAACAAATAAGTATTAACCAAAAGCCAAATAGTTCTTTAATTTTTGTAAAAAAAATGTTGTGTAATGTTTTAGGCTACTGTTGTAGGCAATGCAGCCTATTCTAGGCTATTGTAATATAGAGAGAGGTCAAATGGGTTGTGAATGACATTTCATGTTGACTTTAACTAGAATTTTTGTATAATGCATTATAAAGGTATTCATAATGTACATTGTAAGTAGTGTTGTCAAAAGGACTGACCTCGGTACCAAGTTGGTACTTAAATTTTTAAAATGTGATGATACCAGCATTTCCCCCTTGCATTTTTAGCACTGTTGAACGGATTCTTAAACACCTCTGCTTGGCCATTGTGTCCATGTGCTCAACATATATGTCTGTGATTGGCTACAATGATCAACGCTTCAAAAACATGTTGTAAATAGACATCTTTGACGCTCTTCACAGAGCACTTACACAGATACACATGGAGCGTTTGAAAGCAGGCGTCAGGTATCGTCACATTTTTAAAAATTTCAGTACAAACTTGGTACCAAAGTCAGTACTTTTGACAACACTAATTGTAATGCATCATATAATTTCATAAATAATTGTAACCAAAGTTAAAATACATTATAATATTTACAAATTTCTTGTTACATCTGAAATTGGATGTTTGTTGTGTGTTTTAATGCATTATACTTTCTTAAGGTATGTTCAATGAATAGATAAGTATAATAATGTATTATACTACAATTATTCTTGAGACCATACAATGCATTATAAGGTGCATTACATAGCATAATTAATGCATTAAAAATACTTTTGTAATGCATTATATATAAAGGCTTTAAGTAAAGTTTTACCGAATCTTCATTCTAGAAATTGTTCCTTATACACTTTATTATTCATTATGTCTTTCCTGTGGTTCTCTTTGTTCTGGTAGGAACTCTGATAAAGGGGTGGAGATAGCTTACCTCGGCACTCGAACCGGACTATCACGCATCAACCTTTTTGTGATGCCAGACCAACTGACCAATCAGTAAGTAAATCATACTTCTCATGAGTCTATATTACAGTGTAAATTCTATACTGAGCAATAGTAAAACAGTAACTAATGTGTAATAAATGTTTTGCAAGAGACTGTAAATGCCAGTGTTGGTGGAGTAACTAATGAAAAGTAGCAACTTAACTACATTTATTACAGTAGTGTGACAGTGGCTCTGCTGCTTTCAAAACAGTGTAGCCTTTTCAGTAACAAGCTAAGTCCCTCTTCGAGGGAACTTTGACGCTGTGTCATGGTGTTGAAGCTATAGGAATGCCTCCAGTGTGACTGGTGTCTGAAGCATGTGTGAAAACATGCCAATTCTGTTGTCTGACAGAGGTCAGGTGATGCACTTACATCATGGAATCCCCGGCTTCTTGAAGCTCCATGTCTGTTTCAGTGTGATAGTTTGTCAAATTGTACTTACTGTTTGACTGATTTTGTTTAGATAGGAATACTAAACAAAGGCAAGCAAGCAATCTAAGAGATGTGTGCCGCCATGCCTGCTTTCTTATGGATGACAACTCACACAATCTTGTTTGTTTGGGAGTGGAGTCAGTCTGTTCTCGAGGGGGCTGACTGTGTTTATTGTGTTCATTGTGAGTGTTCATAATAAGGAATATCTGCTCCCATCTGGCTCTCTTCTCGATAGATGAGAGTCAGACATCTGCACCCCATGGTTCGGGTCTCACGTTTGCAGAGGCGTTTGCAGTTTGATCATCGAGTTCAATTCTTTAAAGTGGAGCTTGATTCAGGTGTCCCCCTTTCTCTTGCTATTTCTCCTACTTTGAAGTCCCATTCTGGATCTGGAAGCTCGCTCTGTGAATTCTTACGATCCAAATAGAGACCTATTAAAATCAAAACGAATAATGAATGTGCACTATCGAGTTTTATGGTCATACTTTATATTAGGTGTCCTTAAATACTATGTACTTACATAAAAAATAAGTACAATGTACTTACTGTGTTCATATTGTATTGCAGAACATTTGTGCTGCTATTGGGATGGAATACTGGTAAGGTTAGGACAGGTTTGGTGGTATGGGTAGGATTAAGAGTGGGTTAAGGTGTAAGGGAAGGTCAACAGTGTAATTGTATATACAGTATAATTATAGAAATTAACTAAAGCTGTAGATAAATGCAGATATTTTTAAAAATATAAGTACAATGTAAAAACATGTATGTACACAATAATTAAATGATTCATTTAAATGATAGTACATAGTAGTTAAAGACACCTAATATAAAGTAGGGCCGGTTTTAGTTTAAGCTCCATTCCCATTTGGCTTTTTTCGTGAGGGAAGGAAAGTCAGGCCGCTGCACTCGGGTCACGTGTTTGCTGAGGCACCGTGTGGATTAATCTATGCTGTGCCGGTGCCTGAAGAGTGCAATATGTTGGAATATGGTGATGTTTCCACATATAGTGAGAGAAACTCAGTATATCCTCCAGGCCGTGTAATATCTTGTCTGGTTGATTTACTGACTGCATTTGACTTTCAGGAAATTAAATTTGTATTTGGTTTAAAAAAAAATAGAAGCAGGGGTTACTGAGTCTGCTTCATCCCTCTCCCCAGCTTATGTAGATCTGCTCAAGGTAGTTACTTGGGCCATGGCCAAGCTTCAATTACATTGGCCAGCAAGACAAAGGGAAGTGCCTTGTAGTAAGTTGGACGAACGCTTTCATCCCGGGTCACCCGCAGCCTCCTGCAAGGAACCTTCCATTTTTTCCTAATCTCCAAATTCGAGGTGTCAATATCATTGAGGAACCTGTACTTCTCTCGCATCATCACCTCTGCTGCTTCGAATTTTTTGAATGTGGCAGGCCTGGGTGAGTTTGTCTATACTGCATTGCCCTGGGTTGAAGAGATGCTAGCAGGCTATATGCCCTGACGCGGCATAATTGTTGAAGGCTCCGGCAGATCAGAGGGAGTGTGTGGCCCAGGTTGCTTTCACAAGACACTCACGATAGACGCCTCTTTCACAGGGGTGCGGCTCTCAATGGCGGCCAAAGTATGGCATTGATCGCCCTTTTTAGGCAGGTGCAGCAGATTCTGCTCTGGGCAGAAACCAGACTGTTTTCCCTGAGAGAAGTTTACAGTCTAGGGCATGCAACTTGGGAGTGGACATCCTGTCGAGACAAGGGGTGAGGCACAGGGAATGGAGGCTCCACTTGCAGGAGGTGGAGTCCACATGGCAGAGGTATGGCAGAGTGGAAGTGGATTTGTTCACCTCAGAGGAGTTGACCCAATGTGTCCTCTGGTTCACCCTTACACCTCCAGCTCCGTTGGGGTTAGGGTTAGGATGCTATGGTACAGATGTGATCGAGGCTTTGTCTATACACCTTTCCTCTGATAGCTCTACTCCTGGGAGTTCTAGTGAGTGTTTGACAAGACCAATACCACCTATTATTAGTGGCTCCGTTCTGGCCAGCCCGAGTCTTGTTCTCAGATCTGGTGTCTCACCTGGACAACACTCTTTGGGAGCTTCCTGTTCGAAAAGAACTTCTGTCTCAAGTGTAGGGGTCGATTGTTTACCCCCGGCCAGAGATTTGGAAACTTTGGGTCTGGCCCCTGAGGGGTACTGGGGACACTTAATATTCAACAATATTATTGATTTGACTGCACTGACACTATTGTATGAGAACTAAACTGAGCTGGACGATGTTTTCTTCAGAACTGCTTTATAGATGAAATTAACTAATTTAATAATTGATGATCTTTACGACAGAACTGAATCAACACTGAACTGACTTCAACTGAACAATGACACTGTTTTCTTTTAGAGCTGCTGTAAAGCTGAAATGAACTCTGTTTGCATCACTAAATAATTTTCCTGTTATCACTGTAAAGCTGCTTTAAAACAATCTGTATTGTATGAAGCGCTTTATAAATAAAGGTGACTTCACTTGCAGGGTACCAGCTCATAGATTCCAGTTTCTCAACTGAGGCTGTTGAATGGTGAACCGGGAATGGTGCGCCACCTGCGGGTGCATGTTTCTAAGGACTTTTCAGCAAGATATGAGAAAAGGGGGTACTATCTCATTGGATCTGGGTTTTTAAACTGAGGTCATTAAACTACTCAGATTGGTAGAGATCTCACTATTGGTAACTCTGTGTTGAGGCAGGCTAGACCTTTCTGCACACTTTTAAAATCCCATTCTTAGACATGGTGGTAACCCCAGGCTTAGGTCCATCTGGGTTAATAACTTTGCCCACTAAGTCTGTGATTGCCTTTCACAGCTTGGTTGGGCAGACAGGTGTTTTAAGAGCTACAGGCAATGCAAGAGGAGGGCTGAGGCCACGCTAGCTTAAGTGCCCATGTGGGGTCTGGTTTTTTGACTGAGGTCATTAAAGCACACATGTTGCTAGAGCTCTATCCATCAGTATTTAGTGTTGTTGTGGGCTAGTCCCTTCCACACACTTTTAAAATCCCATGTCATGCTTAGGCATGGTGTTAAGCACAGGTTAGTTTCTTCTGGATTAATAACTTTGCTGACAAAGTCTCTTTGCCGTCACAGCTTGGTTGGGCAGGCAAACAAAGTGGGAGTCCTATGGCCCTGCTTTCTTTTAAGACTAGGGATGGTTAAGAACCTATTATCTGTCATTCTGAAGATATCTTCTTTGAAGCGCGGGGCTAGGTGTTATCCAGATGCGAATGGTTTTTGCCCCTGAGGGGGGACTTTCTTATAGGGTCTGGACTTTTGTCTGAGGTCATTAGACCACTTAGCTGCTTGCACCTTTTCACACAGTTTTAAAATCCATGGTATGGGCATGGTTTTTAATCCCAGGCTCAGTTTCCTTTGGGTTAATAATTTTTGCTCACTAGGTCTGTGCTTACCTTAATTCACAGCTTGGTTGGGCAGGCATTTGGTCAGTATGGTGGTGTGGGTATTAATGCTTCCATAGCATCAACACCATGATGCAGTGTTTAAGTTCCCTCAAAAGGGAATGTCTCAGGTTACAAATGTAACCCGGTTCCCTGAGATAGGTGATGCACTACACTACATCACCTGACCTCTGTCAGCCAATAGATTTGGAATGTATTCATATGTGCTTCAGACACTGGTCACACTGGAAGCATTCCCATAGCATCAACACCATGATGCAGCATCTCGTTCCCTTCTCATGGAAACTGCTTAAATTCGCAATCTGAGATGTTTTCCAACAAGGACCTCCCTCTCTTATGTAATGTTATAATTTATTCTAGTGAATCAGTTTCGTCCTAAATTATCCTAACCCTCATGTAATATTAGAAATATTTTTCTTAGTAATTTGCAGTATAGCTAATATCTTGTTTATGGACATAACCATGGTTCCCTGAAAGAAGAGAACAAGATGCTGCATAAGTATCTGACACAATGGCAAATCCCCCCACAAGTGATCTCTGAAGCTGTAAAACATTGTGACATTTCAGATGACGTTTGACAGTCCAACCCCTATCTGAGCATCACCAGACTCAGGAGTGCAGTGTCTTCTTACTCAGGATTTTCTGCTAAAGGGAGGAACCACTTCAGTTTCTAAACAGGGACTTATCAGTAGTGTGGCAACTATACACAGCTTCTCCTTTCCTTCTATCGTGGAAACAAGGTTATGTTTATAACCCTTTCAAGTCAGTTACTGTATTTGAGTATCTAAGTGATCATCTTAAATGGAGACATTTTCATTGTCCTAAAGAAGGTCCTCAAGTCTAAAAATAGCTTAAATTGGCATTGTGTTATATGCTTCAGTGTTTGTTACTCCTGGGAAGAGTTCTCATAGCGTCAGAAAGTAGTAAAGCATTGATGTGACTGACTTAAAAGGGAACTTTTTTTAAAAAAGTAGCTTGTCTGCAAACTTTTTTATTTATTTGTTATTTATTATTCTTAACTTTGTAGCTTGGCAAACTACATGCCATAGTAGCTTCCCCAACACTGGCAACATACTGTTGTTTTTGAGTAATTTTTGTCACAAGACTATAATGAAAGCTACCAAAAAATAAATCTAGACTTCCCCTCTTTGCATTTCTCTTTGCACTGTAATAATGAGGTAATGTGTGTGTTGTGTGTTGTAAGAGACTTCCTGACAGCAGAGGATAAGGAGGTGGTGTTCAGTGCTGATCATTTTCCTCTGTGGTACAAACGGGCTGCTGAACAGGTGCCTGGCACCTTTGTCTACTCCCTTCCATTCAACACAGGTGATTATACACACAAAACAGGCAGTTTAATTACAGCAGTAATCCAATCAATCTAGACCTATGCATTTATTTACTAAAGTGACTTCACTGCAGTATTTGTAGTCAGAATCACATTTCGAAATCACAGTACTTGAAATGTGCTGTCTTTCAGAATGTACACCTGTAAACCGCTATCCACATACAGTAACTAGCCTAAATGGTTGCATCACATTTTTTATTTTGCTCTCTGAAACAAATATTATTGTATGGACAGACCTTTTCAGATACAATTATATTACATATATAACAGTATATTCATGGACACCAGTTACTAGTTTAACCGGCTCTTTTCAGTCTGCTGTGTTCTTACTGTGTATTTCTTTTCAATGCAACAATATGGAACAGACAACAGATACTGCACTTTTGTGGTCTACTCTCCTTATTTAATGACATATCCCATTAGTTACTGACTGCAATGCATTAGAGTGAATCTCTCATTTTCTTCCCAAATGCTCTTTCATGGCTCTTTCCCATTGTTTTGACATGGGTGCTTTAAAACATAATTTTCTCCCCTTTTTCAATTTTAATCCCTATCATCAGTGTTTACTGGAATGTTTCTAATGCAGGGAAGTATCATTTGTTATCTGTCAAAATGACAGTCGGCACTTTGAAATATTCAACAATGTTCCAGATAATGACAGAACATTTTCAATTCATGCAACATAAAAGTATGGTGCATAATATAGATATTACTACATGAATATTTGACATATCAGTAATATTGCTAGTAAGTTTCCTTTTGAAGTGGAACTTCAATGCTGCATCTGATATTGACGCTATGGGGAACGCCATCAGCGTGACCACTGTCTGAAGCACATCTAACAAACATGCCAATTCATTGGCTGATGACAGTCCATGACTTCACAAGCGGAGCACCTGTGAGTATAAAACGGTGCCTGTAATATATGTCATTAGCTTTTTTGTCTTCAGGAGCCGCTTGTTTGTATGCACATGTAAGATAAAAACAGGGGTGCTTTCATTGCGTTGCATTTGCAGTAAGCTCTGTAAAGCCTGCTATAATATAGTGTTTGCACAGAGCATGTTTGGCTCTTGAGGTAATGGGAGGGAATGGCGTTGCATTCACGGTAGGAGGTTCTGTTATTGCTTGATTCTCTCTCGATATAAGAATGTATTGTATGCCGGAGCATGTTCGGCTCTTGAGGGAGCTGAATGCATTCATTGTGATGCATTCGCTGTGAGAAGCTCCACCCTTGCTTGACTCTCTCTCTCTCTCTTTCTCTCTTGAGGGAAGAGAATCAAGCATTTGCACCTTGCGGTTCGGGTGCCGTGACTGCCGAGGTGGCAAGACAGGATCGATCACGGGGATTGTAGGCGGAGATTTGGGAGGATTCTGATGGGAGTTTTCCCCTATTTGGGCTTCTCCTGCTAGCTCTGTTGCTTTTATGTCGGTTCGGGAAGCCGCTCTGTGGCTGCTTAAAAACCTGACTGTTAATGTGGTGTGTCCAATTCTGAGGAATTAGATGCAGAGGGAGTTGAGGTAGGTGTTATTAAAAATAATAATATTAATCTGCCTCCTCCGCTGCCTTGCATATAAGTTTGTGAGCCTTATTCCTCCTAGATTTCCACATTACGGTGTCGAGATAATGGAGGAATTTGTATGCAGCTCGTTTAGTCTCTCCTATGTAGTCAAACTATTCACGTATGGAGAGGCTGTGTAAGTAAAGATACGTAAACATGCCCCAGTTGAAGAGCTGCTTAAGAGCTGTCTCCCCCTGATGTTGTATCCTCTGTGAAGGCTCCCACATTGCCAATGAAGCGAGCGTGTTCAGCTCTTCAGGGAGCTGAATGTGCTCACTGTCATGAACCGCATTGAGGGAGCTCCCCTCTCACTAGACTTTTTTTTCTTGTAAAAGAAAGAAAAAAAATAATGAAAGTCAGGTGTTGCACCTCGGACCTGCACACCATGGGATCCACCCAATCTCTCTTCAGCAGTGCTGCTCTGAAGAGGTTGTTGAGACAAACAGGTGTTGCAAGGGCTCCAGGCCAACCTTTTGAAGCAGCATGCCTGTCTGGAGTTTTGGTCCAGGGCCAGATTGATAGAATGTAGATGATATATGGATCCTATAGTATTATTCATGGACCCCACCTGAGGGAGGATTTCAAAGTAACCATTACCGAATTGGCACAGGAATGGAGCAGGTTTTTGGTTAAAAGAAACACAGGAATTGGAAACCACTCTTTCTCTCACTTGTTTCATAGTGGGTGCTAGGCAGTACTTGATTACTTATGCGTTTTCGGTTGGATGGGCATATGTCTGAGGACTTCCTGCCCCCTTTACCTGCCGCCAAAGTGAGAGTGGCATTGGTCAGTGGCTGTGGGCGGAGGTTGATTGTCTCTTGTATCTCTCCTGGTCCACTTTGATATCCTGGAAGTATCTTTTTCCAGGGTTGAGTTATATTCTCCCCTATCTTAGGGTCTAAATTAAGAATTGCACTCCCCTGTAAATGTGTTTCTTGGTAGGTACCCCCTTAGGGTTGATGCGAGTTACATAGGGCTATTAGGGTTAGGTTTAGGGATATAGTTCCCCTTTGGAAGGGCGGACTATTATGGCCCTGTTTGGACAATGCTAGCAAGAAGTGAAGTAAGCCTGCGGGTGTCCCTCCTTGTTATCTGTCACATACTATGGTCTGGTGCTAAAAGCAAAGACGAAGTGCTAGTTATAGCAGGGCTTAAGTAGAATGCCTTTACTCAAGGTAGGGTTAAGCTGCTCTCCTCCAGTTGCATTGGGGTCTTTAAGTAGAGCCTAAGTCTCCGTACGGTTCCCTTGGGGGTTTTAGAGCCTGGGGGATGAGAATTACTGGACAAACTGCATATATGTCCTGCTCTTTTTTGCCTTCCTTTCATGAGTAAGAGCAAGGATGTAGGCTCCCCCTTGGAGGAGCAGCAACATCAGAGGTTGTAGCCTGGAGGGCTAATTACTGAGGTTTTTAGCACCTTAGATGCTCTTGAGGATACCCCTTAGGGTTGAGTAGGGTGAGCTGAAGTATGGTGTGCAATTTTTATCCCCTTTTTAGTTTACCTTCCTCCCCAACTATTGTTGGGTCTTGAAGTAGGGTCTTGGGCTCCCCTTCGGTTGAGTACTGCATAAGGTCTCTCTAATATGATCCATGTTCAAAAAACCTGACAAGTAGAGGTAGTCTGCCGGGAAGCATCCCTCCTAGTTACTAGAACAATTAGGATTAGGGAAGAGCACTCACTTGAGCAAAGGTACTTCTCCAGGATCCAAAAAGAATATATTCACAGTGAATATAGTCTTTTTTTGGATCCTGGAGAAGTACCTTTGCTCAAGCAGGGCATGAGTGCTCTTCCCTAATCTTAATTGCTTTATAGTATTTAAGTAGAGCTGAAGCTCTCATGCGGCCTCCCTAGAGGTTTTGAGTTTGAAGGTGAGAGTCTTTGGCAATTATATTATGTCGCTCTTATATTTGCATCCTTTCTGATGAAGTTGAGGGTTGCATTCTCCCCCTGAAAGTAGTGGTAATATCGAAGGTCTTAGGTGTATTCTTAGTTATATTCTTAGCATTCTCCCTTTGGCCGGCTACTCCCTAAGGTCTTTGTCAAGGTAAAAGAAGCTGACATAGCTGAGCCATTTTTTTCTTAGCGCTGTGCTCTTGGGGCCTTATAAGGCTGATGTCTGTCCCACAAGGGAGGGAGGAAGGTTGTAAAGACTTCCCTTGCTATAGAGCAAAGAGGTTTGGGTATCTTGTCCTACTATTGGAAGATATTGGCTTAGGGAGTGGTGCCACTATACAGCCTATATGAGTCATTTTGGATGCGCCCTTGGGGATGACACTCCATGATTACTGGCTAAGTAATCCGTAGAGTCAATTTATGATATGCCCATTATGTTTGTGCATATTCTCAGCTTAAGTGAGGCAGGCATTCCCTCAGCATGGCGTTTGAGTATTGGTTCCCGATAGTGTCAATATCAGACGCAGCATTGAAGTTCCACTTAGAAAGGGAACGTGTAGGTTATGTATGTAACCCGGTTCCATGAGAATTGCCATGCCCGTTCCCCATAGCATCTCTTTCCCCTTCTCAGGGAACCGGTTTGCATATGTAACCTAGACGTTTCATTTTAATGTTCGATGGTTGAAGGGTGAAAAGAAAATGTCACCTCATTGTACCCAGTTTTTTCAGATACTTATTATTTAGATTAAACATTTAAACAAGCTGATTGTTTACAGTTTAATGGAAGCTACCCCCAGAATTCACACAAGGCATGATAGGGCATAGAAAAAAGGTAGACACTAGTTCTTTACAGTGAACAGAAGTAGGAAATGACTGTGTTGTGGCAGCATTGTATTGTAAAATCTCAATAAGTCAGAAGTGAATATTTGCCCCTTGGAATTTTTCCGTTCCCCAATTACTTAAATCAATCAAATACTATGGAATATTACCAAAATTTTATCAAATTCAGCAAAAGACATCTTTACACTGCAAAGGTGGAAAAGAAGCTGCATCTGCATGTTTATTTACACAGACTGTTTAATGCTGCTCAGAGGTGGCATATACATTTATTTACACAACAACTGCATAATGTAACTACAAATAAAAAATACAGGAACTTATTACAGGGTAGGCCTGCAATATTATGACAAAAATCATATTGACGATCGTTGCTCTTGATATTGTAACAATGATTATTAAAGTTGATTAATTGAATACATAGGGAAACGGCACAACACATTCTGCACAGACAAAACAAGAACCATTATTGAATTAGTTTATTGCTTTTTACGCATTAGAAAATCAAGACTTCACATTGGTTAGTTGTCACCATTATGTTCTGTTCAAGGACTTTCAGTTTGTTGTCACTCCTGTCTCGTGTTCCCTGTTCCACCTTGCCACCATTCATCAGTCACCATTGACACCAACCACCCTCACAGCTGTTCGTCATTTACCTGTGTGTATTTAAGTTCCTGCTTGTGTTCAGTTCTTTGTCTGGTATCGTCATTGTTAAGTGTGTGTTGCTGCCTATGTTCTCCTGTCTGTTTATAATTATTAAACCTTCGTGTTGAATCTCATTCTTCATCTTCGTCTCCTTGTCTGCAACCCACCGTGACATTAGTTTAGTAGCGTGAAAACCAGACTGGGAATAAATTACATACAGAAAGTGAGCAAAGAACGTTCCCCATCACTGGTTCCCCAAGCGGTTCATGACTTGAGTCTAGCACGAGGTCACCGAGTTCTGCACTCTCGCAAAAAATCTCGTTATATTCATTGAAATTGTCTACACTACATCATATTTGTACTGAATTTGCAAGAGTGCAGTTTCCAAATCAGTCACTTAGCGCGTGCACTAAACAAAACTCCAGCATTTTTAGTAGATTTCTTTATCACTGATGACTAAACACCCCTGACTGGCCAATGCATTCATAAGCTCAACAGAAATGTATGTGATTGGTTATAATGCACAATGCTGCAAAAAAACAATGCATAAAGAGAAATCTGATGATGAGCAACGTGAGCAGATACATGTAACACATCAATAGACACTTTTAATTCATTTTCACATTTCACTTTGATCGCAGCAGCTGTAATAGATTTGTTTTAATTATGAAGGGGCATTTTTTTATATATATTTTTTTGATCATGAGATGAGATTACGGTACAATACAAGGATAGATGGATTCTCCACACTTTTTTGAAAGCGTAAAATCTCTTCTGTTGTATTGAAGCAAACAGGGAGAACAGAGATGGGGGAGAATACGGGGAGGGATGTAACCTGACTTTTCCCATTTACTTCTACAAAGATGGGAAAATGTATAAGCCGATATTTGGCACTGTAAAGCTGTGAAAGTGGCCACAATAAATGTTTATAATTTTTATCCCATGTTTAATGTATTTCTTTAAAAATTCAAATTGGTTGGCTCTTTTATAATACAATTTATCAAAGTGTAGTTGATCGTAGTTGATAGGTTGTAAACAACAGCATTCCTACTTGAAATTAATTAACAGTTTAATGATATGTACATTTCAAAATTACTTTAATTTGTAGCAGATTAATGTGAGAAAATTCTATTAAAGCTTAAGATAAATAGTACACAAAAAACACACAGTGAGACATTAGAGCAAAAAGAGGGTCACAACTACCCCCGGTCTCTTCTGTATTGTTTGTTTTATCTCTATCTCTGTGTGTTTCAGCCTCTGAGAACAAGAGTGTGGTTTTGGCCAGCAGCGCCATTCATTTGTTGGATGAGAGAGAGTCGCCCATCGCTGCAGGTACAACACTCACCCTCTAACCTTGCATGAATATTACTGCTTATTTTAAAGAACTTTATCTGTCTGTTGTTAGTGTTTCTATGCACTGGAAGTGCTTACGTATGAGAGGGATTGTGAGATGTAGGGTTAAAGACGTGAGCAGAAAGAGAGACACTAGACAAACAGTAGGAATGGATGAAGGGAAATAGAATAATGCAGAGAGAAAGATCTCTGTTTGAACATAAGCCTGGAGGAGCACTCTAAACACACACACACACACACACACGCTCATGCACAAGTGATTCATGTTATAACTGACAGAGAAATGAAGTAGAACAGACAGATTTTCACCCTCTACTGCGCATGAGTCAGTGTTTTGCTGGAGCGGACACACACACACGACTAAAATCAAGTTCTGTATAGTATTTCATGCAGTTTATTTTATATATTTTAAATTCTATTCTCTATTTTAATGCTTCAGCTCTAATAAATATATATATTTAACATAGAAATATTATAACATTTTTCCATATGCATATTTACCACAGATATTTGACAAAATGAACTTTCTGGCTCAATGAGTTTTGGTTGATTTGATTTGAACAGAATAGTGATTAAAACAAACAGGCAAATAATGTTCATTCAGTGCTTCAGATGTGAGCTCAGTTTCACGTGCACATTGCAGCACACAGTAATGCAGCCTGACATGCTGATGACAGAACGCTCTTGTGTAACTGGGGCATTTGTATGCGTGTGTGTCCTTGGTGTGTTTAAAGGCCACTTCACAGGATTTCTACCTATGATCAAAACTTCAACGTGATTTCAATTGCTTGACATTAAATTAAAATTAATTCCAATTCTGCTGGTTTGTGGGTGTGGTGTACGAATGTGCCACTTTCCCTTCACTAGTTCGTTTCAAATGGTCCTATGGTGTGACTGATGATTTTTAAAGTATGAATATTCGATGTGCTCTCTATTTAAACAGGACATGTCAGCTTTCCAAACATATATCATGTCAACTAACCAATTATTGCTTGGCTGTGTGCTCTGATGTTATATAATATATCAACCCTTCATATGCAAGCTTATATAATCTTGTATATTCCAGCATTTCCCAAGAGCTCAGAATCTCTTTGGGTTTGTACCTGAATATTTACAGTGTTGCTTATACAATATTTATATAACATATTAAGACATTGATATTAGGATCTGCCTACATGAACAAATTATTAACTTATAAGGCATTAACTTATAACTCATAAGTTCATAAATTATGCAAAAGACTGTAAATGAAACACTTCAAACTGGTATAGTTTGCGAGTATGTAAATGTTTCTTTTTACCAGCTGTATGTGATTTCTGTGCCACTAGCGTCACAAGCAGAATTGCAAAAATTGTATTAGCTCAGCCATTAAAAAAACCCTAGGTCGACTCCTATATTTAACATAAAAACTGCATGTACAGATGACCAAACCGCACTGTTTAAATAACAGGTGAAACAGGATTAAAACACATTAAACTGATATGTTCATATAAATCTTTGGCCTAACTAAAGCTCTGTAGGAACTAACATATTGCTTCATCCATAGAGCTGCAACAGTGTAAACAGCAGTGGTACTGATACTGACAGAACATCTCTTCATTTTGAAAGTTACAATAGATATCAGAGACCATACAAGGGGAAAGAAACAGACCACATATAGAAAACTGAATGGGCATAATTACATCGCTCAATATGACAGCTGTAATAATGGATGTCCTGCTGTACTGTTAATCCAAGGGTACACCTAAAACACGCAATCAAAGACTAAAGTTTCTTTCTTCCAGTGTGCTGGTGGGTAGTTTACAGAACTGATCACAAACTACACAGCAAAATCCCCAGAGTTAAATCAACTCTGCTCAGAGTACATATGGTCCCTTTCTATATAGTGTTAAAGTTACACTGAAGCAGAGTTAAAGTTAATGAGATAATTAAGTGATTAATTAAGTGATGATTGAACATTAGTGATGAACACCTGCTGTTAACAAGCAGAATCACTGAAGAGAACTACAACTGACTTCCAGCCACAGCCTAAGATGAACTCAACTGAAGATAAAAGACATTAAATCTCTCAAGATCTGATTAAACAACTCCACAAACAGCATATTATCTCATTAACTTTAACTCTGCTTCAGTGTTATTTTAACTCTATGTAGAGAGGGACCATATGTTCTCTGAGCAGAGTTCATTTAACTCTGGGGATTTTGCTGTGTAGGTGTTTCAATTACACCACGGGTCGGCAACCTATGGTACGCCTATTGTGACAATATAATCGCTGGCACGTGAGCAAAAGTGTGAGAGGTGAATGTATTGTAAAGCACCTCACACCTGCATACTGTTCTACATTTTGAGGTAATCATTCATCATAGTAACACAGCTTGTTTACTAAGTTTGGAGTTATAAATACTATTAAAGTGTGAGAATTAAACTGTGCAAGACTATATAGAGTCCTATTAAACACAATGACGGTGATGTGCACACGTAATGGGGTTCATTAGGGTCACGTTGGATATCTGTTAATCAAAGTCTAATTTAAACCTTAAAAAACTAACTTGTAGGCTTTTGACTAATTTAAATCAAATTTTTTATGGAAAATTGCTTCAGAAATACTTAAAGTACTGCACTATTTCTGTTACTAATCAAATAAGCAAGTTTGTGATTGATCAAGTAGTGTTTTATCATCAGGTTTCAACAGTAAAGTGTGTTAATCTTTCAAATAAGCTGCTATGAACTTTTAAAATATGATTATGTGTGGTGGATTAAGCACAGTGATTAACTAGGAAACTTAAAAATGGTACTTCACACATCTCAATAAACAAATTGTTAAAGAAAACGGTACTTCATGACAAAAAGGTTGCCGACCCCTGAACCTCTAATCATTCTCTTTACCGTTTGTGGTTGATTTACAAATATTTGAATATATTTGAAATATTTGTGGTTGAATTTACAATATTGTAGCATTTTGTTGCACAATTAAAAGGGTAATTCACTGTTGGCAAGATGGGCTTTTAATGAAACGTGGTTATCTATGCAGTTGAAAGGAGTTTTTTAAACTGGTTCTACACGACTAAAGAAAAATGAGAAAAAGGGCTGCAGTGTTTCCTTTTACCAAAAACTTAGGGAAACTTCAGAACCCATAATGCACTGGGCGGAAGTATGATCTGCCTTGGAGCTGTCAAAAGATAAATAAATGGAGATATCTGGTTGCAGGTAACACATACACTACTGACACTGTAACAATACAAAGCTAAAAGTTGAAAATCTGCAAACTTGTCCTTTAAAACAGCAGGACATGTAGTCTTGTAATGTTTGCTTGGATTGACAAAGAGCCAACTGCCTTTTTACCATAAGTATCGCCTATTGTTTTTACTCTAGGACGTGCATGAGCATTTGCTTTAGCAGCCTAAAAAATACCGCTTTCCCAGCCTGATTGAGGCTAAAGAAGAAGCATACGCTATCTTGATAAACCATCTTTCCCCTTTAGGTAGGAGCTGTATTTGCATGACTAGAAAATAGCTGCCCGGGGACATCGCCAATATGGCTGCCAAGTGCACTGACTTGCCTTAAAAGAACTTAGGTACACAACTGTATGTGGATACTGTGGAGTGTATCCTTGATGTGTATTTGTCTTCGCATCACTCCAGCGGTTCCTTCTTCTCCTCTCTTTCAATGTTTTTCCGCTCTTCTCCTACACCCGCCTCTTTTGCTTTCTGCTTCAGCTCTCTTTGATACTTGGCGTTAATTGCTGCATATGCACATCCGTAAACAGCTGCTGCCAACATCATCAAACACACAATTCCACAAATCACTCCCGTTATGACCACTGTGGCTATGGCGTGTCTGTAGTTCGCAGGCCGGGGTCTCTGCTTGGCCTCACACTCGGGGAGTATCGCCTCTCCCGGGGGGCTGAAGTCACTCCCGGAGGGCGCTCTGGGGCTCGGATGGAGCTGTCCGCTGAGCATGCGGTGCTTGCCATCCAGGTAGTGGATGTTGGCGAACATGTAGCTGTAGCTGGTGATCATGCAGGCGTGGAAAAGCTCGTAGGGAATGTGCCGGAGGTCTCGCTCAAGCATGAGATGAGGCTGGACGCACGTGATGCTGTCGACCACTCCACCTAAGAAAGAAAGAGAAAATGATGATGGAGGTCATCTTAACACTTTATTTTAAGGTGACGTAGTTACACATTACTGCATGTACTTACTATAGTAATAACAGTAAATTATGCATAATTACAAGTAACTAACCCTCAACCAAACCCTAACCATAAATCTATAGTATGTACATGTCGTTAATTAATATTACTCAGTACTTATTTGAGTAAGTACAATGTAACTATGTCACCTTAAAATAAAGTGTAACCGAATTAAATTCCATCATCCCAGTCATGAGCCAATAAATACAGATATGATTTTATTATGTGATGCTTGTTTTATACAACCCGAATTCCGGAAAAGTTGGGACGTTATTTTTTAAATTTGAATAAAATAAAACTAAAAGACTTTCAAATCACATGAGCCAATATTTTTATTCACAATATAACATACATAACATAACAAATGTTTAAACGGAGAAATTTTACAATTTTATGCACAAAATGAGCTCATTTCAAATTTGATGCCTGCTACAGGTCTCAAAATAGTTGGGACGGCGGCATGTTTACCATGGTGTAGCATCTCCTCTTCTTTTCAAAACAGTTTGAAGACGTCTGGGCATCGAGGTTTTGGGTTTCTGGAGTTTTAGTGTTGGAATTTGGTCCCATTCTTGCCTGAAAAATACGTCAAAAGACGACCACAAACTCTTCAGCAGCTGGAAACCTATTTTCCAGCTGCTGAAGAGTTCGTGGTCGTCTTTTGACGTATTTTTCGTTTAATGATGCGCCAAAAGTTCTCTATAGGTGAAAGATCTGGACTGCAGGCAGGCCAATTCAGCACCCGGACTCTTCTACGACGAAGCCATGCTGTTGTAATAGCTGCAGTATGTGGTTTTGCATTGTCCTGCTGAAATACACAAGGCCTTCCCTGAAATAGACGTCGTCTGGAAACCTTTTATATACCTTTCAGCATTAATAGTGCCTTCCAAAACATGCAAGCTGCCCTTACCGTATGCACTTATGCACCCCCATACCATCAGAGATGCTGGCTTTTGAACTGAACGCTGATAACACGCTGGAAGGTCTCCCTCCTCTTTAGCCCGGAGGACACGGCGTCCGTGATTTCCAACAAGAATGTCAAATTTGGACTCGTCTGACCATATAACACTTTTCCACTTTGAAACAGTCCATTTTAAATGAGCCTTGGCCCACAGGACACGACGGTGCTTCTGGACCATGTTCACATATGGCTTCCTTTTTGCATGATAGAGCTTTAGTTGGCATCTGCAGATGGCACGGCGGATTGTGTTTACCGACAGTGGTTTCTGGAAGTATTCCTGGGCCCATTTAGTAATGTCATTGACACAATCATGCCGATGAGTGATGCAGTGTCGTCTGAGGGCCCGAAGACCACGGGCATCCAATAAAGGTCTTCAGCCTTGTCCCTTACGCACATTAGATTTCTCCAGTTTCTCTGAATCTTTTGATGATGTTATGCACTGTAGATGATGAGATTTGCAAAGCCTTTGCAATTTGACATTGAGGAACATTGTTTTCCACAATCTTTTTACACACTCTTTCACAGCTCTGCCCATCTTTACTTCTGAGAGACTCTGCCTCTCTAAGACATCCCTTTTATAGCTAATCATGTTACAGACCTGATATCAGTTAACTTAATTAGTTGCTAGATGTTCTCCCAGCTGAATCTTTTCAAAATTTCTTGCTTTTTTTTAGCCATTTGTTACCCCCGTGCCAACTTTTTTGAGACCTGTAGCAGGCATCAAATTTGAAATGAGCTCATTTAGTGGATAAAAGTGTAAAATTTCTATTGTGAATAAAATATTGGCTCATGTGATTTGAAAGTCTTTTAGTTTTCATTTTATTCAAATTTAAAAAACGTCCTAACTTTTCCGGAATTCAGGTTGTAGTAAAAATGTTTATTTGTAGAATCAATGCCAGTTAGGGTTGGGAATCGAAAATTGATTCCACTTCTAAAATTGGATACTGAAGGTCAGGAATCAGATACTTGTTATAAAATTCAAATTTGATTCCTCTTATCGATTCCTTTGTGTGCATTTTAATATGACTTTAAACCATGATGTGTCTGTAGTTCGCAGATCAGGGTCTCTGCTTGAAGACCCGCATGCTGTTTTCTGGGCTGCACAGAAAAATTACTATGTGCGTAAGAAATACTTTTATCGCTTGTTTCTGCCCTTCTTTCGCCTGTGTTTTGATTCGGAGATTCTCTACCATATAACTATGAAAACACGGAAAGCTAGTGGGGAATGAGTAAATGGTGGGGAAAGAGTAAATAAAGCAAATATAAAAACTTCCATTACAAAGGTAAAAAAAAAGAAATTCCCTGCAAATCAGTTCCAGGGTCAAATATTGACAATTTAGTTAATTTCTGACCCTTATACAGACGCAATAAATAACCGGACACAACCGGACAGTGTGATGTGAAGTTGCTTCAGGGTGTCCAAAGGCCAAAGTACAAAACTCATAACTTACTTAATGCAAATAAAAACACATAGGCCTCTTCTTACTGCCTAACTTAAATGAACACAAACCAAGTTTAGCAAAAAAATAAATAAGGTCACCCCATGCTTCGACTTCTTAAACAAACTAGCAGTAGCAGTATAAAATAGACGTGATGCAAAAATAATGCAAAAACTTGTTCCATGGTCTGCTGACTAGAGGGAAAATCCATGGAACTCTAACAGGTGCAGCCCAAATCCGGAGCCAGCTGCATTAAGTCTGTATGTCAGATGATCTGCCAATCCAATTGTGAGGTTCGCAAAGTGATTAACTCATCCACACATACCTAGAAAAGAATTGCACTGGCTGAGTGCAAGACAGGGCACTCAAGCTAAACTTCACAAAGAGCATGACGTTGGCTTTATTTTCTGTGATAGAAAATGAGAAATTATTCTGACTTTGTGCTTTTGCCAATAATAAATGATGGGAAATTTAGGGTGGAATAATATTGAAAAATTTTGCACTACGTGTCATTATCTAGAAAGATTCTTACCTGAATTAATTTCAATGAAGGAAAATTTAGCTATGTTTTATTGTGTTTGTTTTGTTTCTTTAAAATTAAAACTCTATTGTGGATTTGAGGGTTTTGTTACCTTTGAAGACAAACGTCTCCAACCATAGTTTGAGTCCTATGAGATGACAGTCACATCTCCAAGGATTGCCCCTCAGTTGCAGAACTTTCAGATTTCCGAGAGCCTCCAGGTGTATACGGTCCAGCTTAGTTAGCCGATTGTGATGGAGAGACAGATGGGTAAGATAGTGGAAACTATCAGCAAGAGCTCCAGGTAGACCACCTATGGTGTTAAAGGACAGGTCCAATGTAGTAAGATTTCTTATTGACACCAGAAGGCGCCGGTCCACTTCCCGGATAGAGTTATTGGCCAGGCTGAGGACCTTTAAGCTTCTAAGTCCCAGAAGGGCACTGGGGGAAAGCATTGTGATTGAATTGTTGGCCAGGTCCAGAATTTGAAGTTGTGGAGTCTCTCGAAAGGACATGGAGCCCAGGCCTCGGAGACGGTTATTTTGGAGATACAGCTCCAGGGTGTCTTGATGGAGTTGACGTGGAACATCATACAGTCCTCGTCCCCGGCAGTCCACCACTTTGGTGTGAGTGTCACACAAGCACTCTTTGGGGCAAGAGGAGACTGTCTGGAGTAATAACAGGCTGGATAATGCAAAGACAACACCTAATGAAGAGATAGAGAAATGGACTAAGTTATCATTGCATTCATTTGGCCTTGATTCTCAGACTTTTGTGGTTCTTACACAAACAGTATATTAATCACGATGACACAATCATCATAGATAAACCAGTCAAAAATAATCACTAACATTTCAAATAAAAACGCATAAAGTGACCCAATGCTGTCTGCCACCTGTTGTTCTTTATATAGCTAATAACCTACATTGTAATATGTAGTCCGGTTTAGGGCACTAGTAATCTGGATTTGGTCATCTATTTTATCGCCCATTGATATATTTAAAGTTGGATATATAGTACGTCCAGCTTTACCCGCATACATACAGCACCCTGATTCGTGATTCGTGATTGTTTATATCATTGCAAAATGTAAACAATGTTATTGCACAGCTTTATATATACATTTTCATATATAAATATATCCAGCTTTATATATAATATACTAAAAAAAAGCATTTATTTCATTGCAATGGACATGGATAATATGTGATTGCAAGTCATGATAGGTCAAGGTTAAGATCAAGGTTTATTTATAAAGCACATTTAAAACAACACAGGTGCTGACCAAAGTGCTGCACATCAGACATAATGCAAAATATAACCAAATAATAACGCAACTCAGAAAGTTTCCATTCAAGATTGATTTACACATTGAGAGACTGGTTTGTGTCAGTAGACTTGAATGATGCATGCAACGTTCAGATTGCTTCTTATAACACCTCCTCGTCACATTCATCTGTCCTTAGCTCCTTGGTCAAAAACTCACAGATTAAAAACCATGCTTAATTTGGGCACAATGACAGCTTCGCTTCTCAGGCGAGCATAGTCTGAGCATTTTTGCCACTGTTTTTTTAGTCAAACCTTAGGTTGCCGCTTTGTCTTTTTTCAGTGCCTCTAGGGGTTGATGATTACGGCTACTCCCCTTTACTTGTTGCGTAAGACCCACATGAATTCAAGGGTCCCTCGTTTATGTGGCACAGTCTATAGCTGTGGTCAGAGTTTGAGGGCAGGAACTGTTTTTACCAAGAGGAGGTTGCCTTGCTTCAAGTGTTCCTGTGCAAAGTTGACATGACAGATTCTTCTTTGACAGGCTTGGGGCCCTCTGCGACTGTCATTAGCCGCTTTTCCGCTGTCGGGCCAGTGTGTGCCAGGGCTAACAACGTGCCGGCCGGGGCCAAAAGCCTCGGACCTCAAGCACCGAGGCCAAAATCAAATTGCGTTTCCACTGTCGGGCCAGTAGCCCCGCAGCGCTGCCCTAAAACCCGCCCTTAACACGCCTCCACAGAACGAAGTCACACAGCCCCACCATTACACCAGCTGACTGAGAACTAGCTAGATCACAAAATGAGCATGACAGAAGTGAACGTTTGGTCTTTAATTAAAGACTCAAGACTTTTGACCAATGTTTTACAAAAAAAAAAAATGTTACAGTGACAGTAATTAATTAATTTGTGTCAGGAGTGCACATCAATCATGCTAAATCAAGCTGCTATTTACCATTTCACATAAAAAGAAAACACATGCCTATTCAGTTGCACCTGCTTCCATTTATTTACAATCACAAGAATGCACAAATCAACTCCATTAAGGCTTTTATAAGTCCAATGGGTTACACATTTAGCAAAATATTGATAAGAGTGAGTATTTCTATTAATTTTCCATGAAATTATGAGATCTGAGGAGGTTTGAGCGATCTCTCCAGTCTCACTTTTCTGTTATCCCTTCAGCCAGAGCAACAGAGGGAGCTCACGAGCAGAAAGCAGGAGTTGTGAGTTATACGAGTTAACCGGAGGGCATGTTTTTTATGACATATATGTGGATGTAGTCCGGTGTCAACAAGGGCACAGAGAAGAGACAAATAAATACACGATTATAATCATATATGATTTGTCTATGTTCTTCAAGCAGTCTCTGGTATTTTCCATAAACATAAGTGTATTTATCGCAATGGTTAGCATAAGTGGTCTTTAGCATCACATATAAGTATATTTCTGCCTCATACGGTGATCAGAATCCCCATCGGATCACAAGGAAGTTATTTTAAACATTCACTGGTGTCTGAAAGTGAGTTTTGAGCTGAAAATTGTTTAAAATGTCTTAAATGTTGAGGTTAGCTGGTAGCCTGATATAATAACATAGGAAATGAGCAGCGGTGTTGACCGTCTCCTGACTCTAACTCCGCCTCTGTCCATGACCACTCCTCAAGCCCCAGTTGGTCTGCTTTGGACCAAGGTGTTCGGCAGGACAAAAACCCCTGGCTGTTGGCCCCGAGGAAGCCCCAACGAGGCCTGATCAAGCCCCGGAAGTGACAGTGAAAACACGACTGGCCCTGGCACGCACTAGCACACTCGCTTTTGGCCCAACAGTGGAAACAGCCATTTGGGCACCTGGAGTAGGGCATAAGCCTCATGGCACATAAATTGCCTGGAACTTTTGCCTGTGTTCTTGGATCTCAAGGCTTTTCTTTCAGTCATGCAGGGATTTCACATACTGACATGAATCATTGAGGGGTGCGGTGTGTTCGGGGGAATGGAGGCTACATCTTCATCCCAATTCAACCTGGAAGTGGAAGTCACAGGTGACTGCAGGGGCACAAGTATGCGTTCCTTTTGCTGATCTCTCTCTATATATAATTGTACTGCTCATAGAATTCCCAGCAGGACTCCCAGTAGGCGGTGAAGCCATCGGAAGTGTTCGAGTGGCCATATTGCTATTCCCAACCGTCAGAGGGCAACAAAGAATCAATGTTGTTGATTGCGCAGATGTGGCCCAAAATGCGAACTTGGTAACCCTAATGAAAGCATCTCTTGTCAGGTGGGACCTGCTCTTGCAGGCTTGTGGGATGATTTGGCACCCACAGCTGGAGAAGTGGAAGCTCAATGGTCCACATTCATGAAACATGAGCAGAATTAATTTTTTTATAAATCGTTTATAAAGCCTGTCTGACATAAATTTTTGGATTCATGAAAATGTTCGTATTTTCAAAATGATAGTTGCTATGAAAGAAATTAACATCTGCTCCCTACCACATGTAAATGGTGCGTAAAACATTCAAATGTTCTGTTCTTTTAGGCAAACTGATGACACTTCATTTTGATGCACCATTTACCATAATAATATTTCATGAGTTTGTTTGTCTTTTTTTTAAACTCTTCAACTTTGGGTAAAATGCACTGTCACTTTTTACCCAGCCATCCAATCACAGTGGAGGAGGGCGGGACAAATACTACACTGACCAACCATCCTCCTTGTGCCATGACTGAACAACAATGGAGAAGTTAATATTGCTGGTTACTGCATTTTTATATTCAGTAATATTCTTCAAAATTAGATACTAGTAACACATTACTGCCGTATATTTCAAATCATAGCCACCAAATCAATTGAGAGTCCCTCTGTAATCACCACAATGGTGCATGCACAGACCTACTGTTTCATCAAG
This sequence comes from Mylopharyngodon piceus, assembly GCA_039654765.1. NCBI lineage: Eukaryota > Metazoa > Chordata > Actinopteri > Cypriniformes > Xenocyprididae > Mylopharyngodon > Mylopharyngodon piceus. Next base: position 31,894,280 of record CM077453.1, read on the forward strand.
AGTGTTCAGAAACAGATCTATCTATATCCAGGCTCAAAGTCTATGTTAGGGCAGTAGCAGCTGGTCATAAGGCTAGTTCCATTTCAACCAGCACACTTCCCGGTTGGACTCTCCTTTTGTCTAGATCCCACACACAAATGGCATTGGTCCAACCAGCTATTTGTTTGTAATGGAGACTGCTCAAAGTGACTGGATGTTTTTAAACAAAGTCTTGTTGAGTTGTGGAGGCCTTTGATTCCTAGGGCCTCAAGGCAAACTACATAAGGAGTGTGGAGCTCTTTGGCATGGTCTAAAGTAGGGATGTGTGCAACAACTAATTTCATAAATATTTAAACAAAGTTTGCAACCGACTAGTCTAAACCTCCTAAACAGATTTTTTTCAAATATCATCTTTACCGTGCGTTCACACCGCCGCCGGCGAGAGCGTCAAAATTTGCTCTGGCTGCCCTGCCGCCAACGCTGTACCGTGCGTTCACACCGCCGCCGGCGAGAGCGTCAAACTAACGGTCAGCCAATCTGAATGTAGAAGTCCTCTGCTTGAGAGGATTCCAGAGAACGCAGAGAACAAATTGCTTAGCGGGAGAAAATAATGATAAATGTCATTAGGCTTAAATATATAGTGCATACATATTTATATGGTAGCCTAATAATATATATTTATATAGTAAATGTATAGGCATACAGCTATGCAATTTCAGACATAGCATGCAAACAATGTCAGACACCTTGGTCCACGCATCATTTTTCTTATTTATGCCCCTGTACGCAAACAGGGACACACGACGTATATTATTGGGAAACCCGCCACGGCAATTATCCACCTCTTCTCCGTTTTGCTTGGGAACTAATGTTTGGTCGGAACCAAAGTTTACACGACTGCGTTCTCTGGAATCCTCTCAAGCGAAGGACCTCTACATTCCGATTGGTTGCCGCCGAACCACGTCATAGCTCATTACCATAAAGTTGACCTGACTTCAACTCTCCTCGACACCCACACCGTCCAAGACGTGCCGTGCCGCTGCTCACCGGCCTCACCGATGGCTCACATTGAAAATTAATGACTTCCTGTCACTTTGACGCTCTCGCCGGCGGCGGTGTGAACGCACAGTTACACTGCAGAGGTGGTATAAAAGCTGCATCTGAAATGGTATTTAGATGTATTTTCTTAGATTTTTTTTAATGCAGCCCAACGGTGGAATTAATGCATTTACACTGCAATTACAATTGCATAAACAATATTATGAGATTTAATGTTTGTTTGTTTTTTTTAAATAATATTGGTTCTTCTTCCGCAGTGTAGAGAGAGCACATGCATCATTGAATCATTTACTCGCCCGATTTGTTCAAAAATGCTAAATCATTCAAGAACAAAGCACTACTCTCTATTGGTAGGAGACGGTTCTGCCGGGGAAATACAGCAAAAACAGTACAATATTGTATCTTGAAACTATCAGTTAATATTAACTTATTGGTTATTGAACTGTTGTATAAAATTAATATCACATTTATTGTGCTAATAATTGTGAAAACATCATTCTTGCCTGTGTAATATTGCTTAACTACATATTGTTTTACATATAAAAACAAGAACTCATACAGGGGCAATCCCTAACTTGAGTTTTGTGGGATTTGTGAGTGTTAACTAGTGGCTGTGACAAGGGATGTTAGGAGAGGGGGAGTGGCTTGTGCGGTCTTAGAATTAGAACTTAAATATGACAGGCACATGCTTAAATGGGACAAATTTAAATAAAAAAAACTAAAATATAAAGTAAAATAAGGCTATTCAGACGCTAAAAGGGCAGGTGCTTGAGCACCACTTGTTCTATCTTTGCACGTGCCTGATTTGTTCCCGTCTCTGATGCGGTGCTTAGTATTGTGTGTGACTGAAATCGTGTGTGACTGAAATCATGTATGCGCTGATGTTTTTAATGTTGTCTCAAGTATGAGTTGTAATACGTCTGAGTGTGTGAAGCCAGTATCTGTATTTGTATACAATATAAAACACCTCAAAGACATCAATTACAGAGATTTCAAAATAGAGTGTCAACAAATTTGACAGCTACAGGTCACTGCAGTCTCTGTAAAGAAACTAAACCCATATTTAATACTATATATGCTAAATAAGCTTAAAATAAGAATGTCACAAATTAAAATCTTCACATTTTATATTTCTAGGGAATATGTGTCGCTTTGTTTGACATTTCCCCCAAAGCCACAGGTATGTATAAACACTGATAGAGAGCTGGACTGAATTCAGTGAAGGAAAATGACTATTGTTATTGGGTTATAAAATAAATATATGTATTTTAGCTGATGCATTTATAAAGGAATTTGCTGGGCACTTACTATATGCCAACCTGAAGATAAGTACTTGGACATGGTGACATTAATAAGTGTGGAGTTTGCTAGATAGATATTTGTAAAGCCCCAACCCTAGTCATAAAATCTGACTGTTTGATGAGAATGTATGTTATTCCAGGAGCAACAAGCATATCCTTCTTGGGAAAATCCTATTAATCCTGGATATACAATTAAATGTTTCTGTAATGATTTGGTGCCAACAAAACTTTGGCAGCAGTGGTTGATTTTGTACATTGTGCATAATTTTGCAGAAGAAAATAGCTAGGATGTATGTAAGACATTTGAGTTCATGTTTTTCAAGCACCATAGCAAGAAAGTTGCTTTGTATTCACACTTAAATGTTGTTTTTGCTGCCCTTCTTACACAGATAGAACGCTTGAGCAGTGGATTTGTTCTCTGACCCGAAGGGTTGCTAAATTAAAAACACAAACGTCAGACTAATGAGAACAGGGATGTCCTCCCTTCATATTTTCAACCATGTTGAATGTTTATTTTTGTATAGATTTGAAAGCAGATTAGGAGCCTCTTAAAGCACATGAAAATGTTTACCAAAGTTGATGGGCTCAAATGAACAAAAGCAAATGAATTGCATTTAATATTCAGTAATACTGTGTCATTGATTAAACTGCACTGACGCTATGCAAAACTTGAACTGAATTGAGCTGGATAATTACATTATTGTCTTCTGTTGAGCTGAATTGACTTTGCTTCATAACATTTGTAACATCGACACTGTTATTGAACTGAACTGAATCATCATTGAACTGAAATTAGCTGAATAATGACACTGAAAAATGGCTGAATAATTGCTAATTAGACCCGTAACACAAAGATTACCAGGCGTTTAATTTTTGACTTTATGGCTGTTGCGTGAACTCACCTGTCATGGTTTCTAGAGCGTTCCTCCTGTCAGCGTGTCCAGGGTTAGTCCAGCATGTCTGATCAGATTAAAGCTCAGAATCCCAGAAATAATAACTTGCGTTACTGGACGACAGTCATTTTCTTCTTCTGTGCCTCTTTCTATCTCTCTTTCGTTCTCTGTATATGTGCATGTATGCCAAAACCTTCATGTTTTGCTTGGTATCATCTTCACATCCATTGCCTCATACATAACCACACTCAAATAAAAACACACTCTCATTGTCAAGGGCCACTCTTTGACTCTCTCTCTCTCTCTCTCTCTCTCTATCTCTATCTATCTCACAGACACACACACACACACACACACACACACACAGTGTTCTGTTGAACTGCTCTGACATCACTGAGTGTCCGCAGGCAGAGAACTGGCAGAGCGTGCCCTAGCATTTCTCTCGTTTCCTCACACACACACACACACACACACACACACATGCCTGAAGCTCCTTCACCAGCTCACGCGGTGTTGCTCACATGCACACTGCCCTCAGAAAGCACTGACCTCCTTTGCATTTCCAAATGCTATGCTATGTGCATTATCCTTAAGAAGCTATCACAACCTTCAGTGTTTCCTTTTCACTCACTGTATAAACTGAAGAACAAGCACAAATTCTGTGCGCTCTGGGCCTAAAGAGCTCAACTGCATAGTTTCATCATACTGGTCACATCATGCTTGTGTTTTGTGCTCATTTACCACTTGTCCAAAACATTCAAGTTAACCTGAAAATCAGTCACAAAAAGACCGTGCTGGTCCACCAATAAACTAACATCAAACCATCACTGGCCAGCATTAACCAGTTTGGACCAGCATAGAACATCATAGCAGCCGGCTGAACTACAAATGATGGTGTAGGATTTACTTTGAAACTAATTTCACTCAGAAATTGCTAGTAAATTTCATAAATAATTAATAAGAAATATCAAAAAAGTAACACATTAAATTAACTCTTTCCCCCACCAGCGTTTTCTAAGTGCCAACATCAGCATTTTTGATCATTTTTACAAAAAATTTCATGGCCCCCAGAATAAGTTGTTGCATGAATATCTGAACATGCAATATATCAAAAGAAAGAACAGAGCTTCTGCTTTTAAACAAGCAAACAAAAAGAGAAGGATGAACGACGATCAAAACACAGATGGAGTAGATCAAGTCCATCCACACCCCAAAGCTTCAGTCGACATTTTCTGGTTCTCCTTCTGGTTTACGCAGATCATCTTCTTTACTAGTTTTTTGATCTGTAGATGCTGTAGAGATGCTGTAGTTTAGAAGATGTGTAATAGCGCCCC
>CM077453.1:31899345-31914345 GCA_039654765.1 Mylopharyngodon piceus
ACAAACAGCATATTATCTCATTAACTTTAACTCTAATAGCTGGTCTTATTTTTTAACTCTATGTAGAGAGGGACCATATGTTCTCTGAGCAGAGTTCATTTAACTCTGGGGATTTTGCTGTGTGGGTGTTTCAATTACACCACGGGTCGGCAACCTATGGTACGCCTATTGTGACAATATAATCGCTGGCACGTGAGCAAAAGTGTGAGAGGTGAATGTGACGTAAAGCACCTCACACCTGCATGCCGTTCTACATTTTGAGGTAATCATTCGTCATAGTAACACAGCTTGTTTACTAAGTTTGGAGTTATAAATACTATTCAAAGTGTGAGAATTAAACTGTGCAGAACTATATAGAGTCCTATTAAACACAATGACGGTGATGTGCACACATTAATGGGATTCAGTAGGGTCACGTTGAATATCTGTTAATCAAAGTCTAATTTAAACCTTAAAAAACTAACTTGTAGGCTTTTGACTAATTTAAATCAAAATTTTTATGGAAAATTGCTTCAGAAATACTTAAAATTTTGCACTATTTCTGTTACTAATCAAATAAGCAAGTTTGTGGCAGTTGATCAAGTGGTGTTTTATCATCAGGTTTCAACAGTAAAGTGTGTTAATCTTTCAAATAAGCTGCTATGAACTTTTAAAATATGATTATGTGTGGTGGATTAAGCACAGTGATTAACTAGGAAACTTAAAAATGGTGCTTCACACATCTCAATAAACAAATTGTTAAAGCAGTAGCTACTTCATGACCAAAGGGTTGCCGACCCCTGAACCTCTAATCATTCTCTTTACCGTTTGTGGTTGATTTACAAATATTTGAATATATTTGAAATATTTGACGGTTGAATTAACAATATTGTGGCATTTTGTTACTACAATTAAAAGGGTAATTCACTGTTGGCAAGATGGGCTTTTAATGAGACGTGGTTATCTATGCAGTTGAAAGGAGTTTTCTAGCTTCAGTTCTACACGACTAAAGAAAAATGAGAAAAAGGGCTGCAGTGTTTCCTTTTACCAAAAACTTGGGGAAACTTCCAGAACCCATAATGCACTGGGCGGAAGTATGATCTGCCTTGGAGCTGTCAAAAGATAAATAAATGGAGATATCTGGTTGCAGGTAACACATACACTACTGACACTGTAACAATACAAAGCTAAAAGGTTGAAAATCTGCAAACTTGTTCCTTTAAAAGCAGCAGGACATGTAGTCTTGTAATGTTTGCTTGGATTGACAAAGAGCCAACTGCCTTTTTACCATAAGTATCGCCTATTGTTTTTACTCTAGGACGTGCATGAGCATTTGCTTTAGCAGCCTAAAAAATACCGCTTTTTCCCAGCCTGATTGAGGCTAAAGAGAGAAGCATACGCTATCTTGATAAACCATCTTTCCCCTTTAGAGTAGGAGCTGTATTTGCATGACTAGAAAATAGCTGCCCGGGGACATCGCCAATATGGCTGCCAAGTGCACTGACTTGCCTTAAAAGAACTTAGGTACACAACTGTATGTGGATACTGTGGAGTGTATCCTTGATGTGTATTTGTCTTCGCATCACTCCAGCGGTTCCTTCCTTCTCCTCTCTTTCCAATGTTTTCCGCTCTTCTCCTGCACCGCCTCTTTTGCTTTCTGCTTCAGCTCTCTTTGATACTTGGCGTTATTTTCTTCATTTGAACATAGGTTTACATCTGGTGACTACATCATCAAACACACAATTCCATATTTCAATCCCGTTATCAACACTGTGGATATGTCGTGTCTGTTGTTCGCAGGCCGGGTTCTCTGCTTGGCCTCACACTCGGGGAGTATCGCCTCTCCCGGGGGGCTGAAGTCACTCCCGGAGGGGGCGCTCTGGGGCTCGGATGGAGCTGTCCGCTGAGCATGCGGTGCTTGCCATCCAGGTAGTGGATGTTGGCGAACATGTAGCTGTAGCTGGTGATCATGCAGGCGTGGAAAAGCTCGTAGGGAATGTGCCGGAGGTCTCGCTCAAGCATGAGATGAGGCTGGACGCACGTGATGCTGTCAACCCACTCCACCTAAGAAAGAAAAGAGAAAATGATGATGGAGGTCATCTTAACACTTTATTTTTAAGGTGACGTAGTTACACATTACTGCATGTACTTACTATAGTAATAACAGTAAATTATGCATAATTACAAGTAACTAACCCTCAACCAAACCCTAACCATAAATCTATAGTATGTACATGTCGTTAATTAATATTACTCAGTACTTATTTGAGTAAGTACAATGTAACTATGTCACCTTAAAATAAAGTGTAACCGAATTAAATTCCATCATCCCAGTCATGAGCCAATAAATACAGATATGATTTTATTATGTGATGCTTGTTTTATACAACCCGAATTCCGAAAAAGTTGGGACGTTATTTTTTAAATTTGAATAAAATAAGACTAAAAGACTTTCAAATCACATGAGCCAATATTTTATTCACAATATAACATAGATAACATAACAAATGTTTAAACGGAGAAATTTTACAATTTTATGCACAAAATGAGCTCATTTCAAATTTGATGCCTGCTACAGGTCTCAAAATAGTTGGGACGGCGGCATGTTTACCATGGTGTAGCATCTCCTCTTCTTTTCAAAACAGTTTGAAGACGTCTGGGCATCGAGGTTATGAGTTTCTGGAGTTTTAGTGTTGGAATTTGGTCCCATTCTTGCCCGAAAAATACGTCAAAAGACGACCACAAACTCTTCAGCAGCTGGAAACCTATTTTCCAGCTGCTGAAGAGTTCGTGGTCGTCTTTTGACGTATTTTTCGTTTAATGATGCGCCAAAAGTTCTCTATAGGTGAAAGATCTGGACTGCAGGCAGGCCAATTCAGCACCCGGACTCTTCTACGACGAAGCCATGCTGTTGTAATAGCTGCAGTATGTGGTTTTGCATTGTCCTGCTGAAATACACAAGCCCTTCCCTGAAATAGACGTCGTCTGAAACCTTTATATACCTTTCAGCATTAATAGTGCCTTCCAAAACATGCAAGCTGCCCTTACCGTATGCACTTATGCACCCCCATACCATCAGAGATGCTGGCTTTTGAACTGAACGCTGATAACACGCTGGAAGGTCTCCCTCCTCTTTAGCCCGGAGGACACGGCGTCCGTGATTTCCAACAAGAATGTCAAATTTGGACTCGTCTGACCATAGAACACTTTTCCACTTTGAAACAGTCCATTTTAAATGAGCCTTGGCCCACAGGACACGACGGTGCATCTGGACCATGTTCACATATGGCTTCTTTTTGCATGATAGAGCTTTTTGCATGATCTGCAGATGGCATGGCGGATTGTGTTTACCGACAGTGGTTTCTGGAAGTATTCCTGGGCCCATTTAGTAATGTCATTGACACAATCATGCCGATGAGTGATGCAGTGTCGTCTGAGGGCCCGAAGACCACGGGCATCCAATAAAGGTCTTCAGCCTTGTCCCTTACGCACATTAGATTTCTCCAGTTTCTCTGAATCTTTTGATGATGTTATGCACTGTAGATGATGAGATTTGCAAAGCCTTTGCAATTTGACATTGAGGAACATTGTTTTCCACAATCTTTTTACACACTCTTTCACAGCTCTGCCCATCTTTACTTCTGAGAGACTCTGCCTCTCTAAGACATCCCTTTTATAGCTAATCATGTTACAGACCTGATATCAGTTAACTTAATTAGTTGCTAGATGTTCTCCCAGCTGAATCTTTTCAAAATTTCTTGCTTTTTTTTAGCCATTTGTTACCCCCGTGCCAACTTTTTTGAGACCTGTAGCAGGCATCAAATTTGAAATGAGCTCATTTAGTGGATAAAAGTGTAAAATTTCTATTGTGAATAAAATATTGGCTCATGTGATTTGAAAGTCTTTTAGTTTTCATTTTATTCAAATTTAAAAAACGTCCTAACTTTTCCGGAATTCAGGTTGTAGTAAAAATGTTTATTTGTAGAATCAATGCCAGTTAGGGTCGAAAATTGATTCCACTTCTAAAATTGGATACTGAAGGTCAGGAATCAGATACTTGTTATAAAATTAAAATTTGATTCCTCTTATCGATTCCTTTGTGTGCATTTTAATATGACTTTAAACCATGATGTGTCTGTAGTTCGCAGATCAGGGTCTCTGCTTGAAGACCCGCATGCTGTTTTCTGGGCTGCACAAAAAAATTACTATGTGCGTAAGAAATACTTTTATCGCTTGTTTCTGCTCCTTTTTCGCCTGTGTTTTGATTCGGAGATTCTCTACTCTTTCAGAAGATGTGTTATAGCGCCCCCTACCATATAACTGTGAAAACACGGAAAGCTAGTGGGGAATGAGTAAATGGTGGGGAAAGAGTAAATAAAGCAAATATAAAAACTTCCATTACAAAGGTAAAAAAAAAAGAAATTCCCTGCAAATCAGTTCCAGGGTCAAATATTGACAATTTAGTTAATTTCTGACCCTTATACAGACGCAATAAATAAGGGCACAACCGGACAGTGTGATGTGAAGTGGCTTCAGGGTGTCCAAAGGCCAAAGTACAAAACTCATAACTCACTTAATGCAAATAAAAACACATAGGCCTCTTCTTACTGCCTAACTTAAATGAACACAAACCAAGTTTAGCAAAAAAATAAATAAGGTCACCCCATGCTCCGACTTCTTAAACAAACTAGCAGTAGCAGTATAAAATAGACGTGATGCAAAAATAATGCAAAAACTTGTTCCATGGTCTGCTGACTAGAGGGAAAATCCATGGAACTCTAACAGGTGCAGCCCAAATCCGGAGCCAGCTGCATTAAGTCTGTATGTCAGATGATCTGCCAATCCAATTGTGAGGTTCGCAAAGTGATTAACTCATCCACACATACCTAGAAAAGAATTGCACTGGCTGAGTGCAAGATAGGGCACTCAAGCTAAACTTCACAAAGAGCATGATGTTGGCTTTATTTTCTGTGATAGAAAATGAGAAATTATTCTGACTTTGTGCTTTTGCCAATAATAAATGATGGGAAATTTAGGGTGGAATAATTTTTGCACTACGTGTCATTATCTAGAAAGATTCTTACCTGAATTAATTTCAGTGAAGGAAAATTTAGCTATGTTTTATTGTGTTTGTTTTGTTTCTTTAAAATTAAAACTCTATTGTGGATTTGAGGGTTTTGTTACCTTTGAAGACAAACGTCTCCAACCATAGTTTGAGTCCTATAAGATGACAGTCACATCTCCAAGGATTGCCCCTCAGTTGCAGAACTTTCAGATTTCCGAGAGCCTCCAGGTGTATACGGTCCAGCTTAGTTAGCCGATTGTGATGGAGAGACAGATGGGTAAGATAGTGGAAACTATCAGCAAGAGCTCCAGGTAGACCACCTATGGTGTTAAAGGACAGGTCCAATGTAGTAAGATTTCTTATTGACACCAGAAGGCGCCGGTCCACTTCCCGGATAGAGTTATTGGCCAGGCTGAGGACCTTTAAGCTTCTAAGTCCCAGAAGGGCACTGGGGGAAAGCATTGTGATTGAATTGTTGGCCAGGTCCAGAATTTGAAGTTGTGGAGTCTCTCGAAAGGACATGGAGCCCAGGCCTCGGAGACGGTTATTTTGGAGATACAGCTCCAGGGTGTCTTGATGGAGTTGACGTGGAACATCATACAGTCCTCGTCCCCGGCAGTCCACCACTTTGGTGTGAGTGTCACACAAGCACTCTTTGGGGCAAGAGGAGACTGTCTGGAGTAATAACAGGCTGGATAATGCAAAGACAACACCTAATGAAGAGATAGAGAAATGGACTAAGTTATCATTGCATTCATTTGGCCTTGATTCTCAGACTTTTGTGGTTCTTACACAAACAGTATATTAATCACGATGACACAATCATCATAGATAAACCAGTCAAAAATAATCACTAACATTTCAAATAAAAACGCATAAAGTGACCCAATGCTGTCTGCCACCTGTTGTTCTTTATATAGCTAATAACCTATATTGTAATATGTAGTCCGGTTTAGGGCACTAGTAATCTGGATTTGGTCATCTATTTTATCGCCCATTGATATATTTAAAGTTGGATATATAGTACGTCCAGCTTTACCCGCATACATACAGCACCCTGATTCGTGATTCGTGATTGTTTATATCATTGCAAAATGTAAACAATGTTATTGCACAGCTTTATATATACATTTTCATATATAAATATATCCAGCTTTATATATAATATACTAAAAAAAAGCATTTATTTCATTGCAATGGACATGGATAATATGTGATTGCAAGTCATGATAGGTCAAGGTTAAGATCAAGGTTTATTTATAAAGCACATTTAAAACAACACAGGTGCTGACCAAAGTGCTGCACATCAGACATAATGCAAAATATAACCAAATAATGAAATAATAACGCAACTCAGAAAGTTTCCATTCAAGATTGATTTACACATTGAGAGACTGGTTTGTGTCAGTAGACTTGAATGATGCATGCAATGTTCAGATTGCTTCTTATAACACCTCCTCGTCACATTCATCTGTCCTTAGCTCCTTGGTCAAAAACTCAGATTAAAAACCATGCTTAATTTGGGCACAATGACAGCTTCGCTTCTCAGGCGAGCATAGTCTGGGCGTTTTTGCCACTGTTTTTTTAGTCAAACCTTAGGTTGCCGCTTTGTCTTTTTTCAGTGCCTCTAGGGGTTGATGATTACGGCTACTCCCCTTTACTTGTTGCGTAAGACCCACATGAATTCAAGGGTCCCTCGTTTATGTGGCCCAGTCTAGCTGTGGTCAGAGTTTGAGGGCAGGAAATGTTTTTACCAAGAGGAGGTTGCCTTGCTTCAAGTGTTCCTGTGCAAAGTTGACATGACAGATTCTTCTTTGACAGGCTTGGGGCCCTCTTCAACTGTCATTAGCCGCTTTTCCACTGTTGGGCCAGTGTGTGCCAGGGCTAACAACGTGCCGGCTGGGGCCAAAAGCCTCGGACCTCAAGCACCGAGGCCAAAATCAAATTGTGTTTCCACTGTCGGGCCAGTAGCCCCGCAGCGCTGCCCTAAAACCCGCCCTTAACACGCCTCCATAGAACAACATCACACAGCCCCACCATTACACCAGCTGACTGAGAACTAGCTAGATCACAAAATGAGCATGACTGAAGCGAATGTTTGGTCTTTACTTAAAGACTCAAGACTTTTGACCAATGTTTTACAAAAAAAAAAAATGTTACAGTGACAGTAATTAATTAATTTGTGTCAGGAGTGCACATCAATCATGCTAAATCAAGCTGCTATTTACCATTTCACATAAAAAGAAAACACATGCCTATTCAGTTGCACCTGCTTCCATTTATTTACAATCACAAGAATGCACAAATCAACTCCATTAAGGCTTTTATAAGTCCAATGGGTTACACATTTAGTAAAATATTGATAAGAGTGAGTATTTCTATTAATTTCCCATGAAATTATGAGATCTGAGGAGGTTTGAGTGATCTCTCCAGTCTCACTTTTCTGTTATCCCTTCAGCCAGAGCAACAGAGGGAGCTCACGAGCAGAAAGCAGGAGTTGTGAGTTATACGAGTTAACCGGAGGGCATGTTTTTGATGACATATATGCGGATGTAGTCCGGTGTCAACAAGGGCACAGAGAAGAGACAAATAAATACACGATTATAATCATATATGATTTGTCTATGTTCTTCAAGCAGTCTCTGGTATTTTCCATAAACATAAGTGTATTTATCGCAATGGTTAGCATAAGTGGTCTTTAGCATCACATATAAGTATATTTCTGCCTCATACGGTGATCAGAATCCCCATCGGATCACAAGGAAGTTATTTTAAACATTCACTGGTGTCTGAAAGTGAGTTTTGAGCTGAAAATTGTTTAAAATGTCTTAAATGTTGAAGTTAGCTGGTAGCCTGATATAATAACATGGGAAATGAGCAGCGGTGTTGACCGTCTCCTGACTCTAACTCCGCCTCTGTTCATGACCACTCCTCAAGCCCCAGTTGGTCTGCTTTGGACCAAGGTGTTCGGCAGGACAAAAACCCCTGGCTGTTGGCCCCGAGGAAGCCCCGACGAGGCCCGATCAAGCCCCGGAAGTGACAGTGAAAACACGACTGGCCCTGGCACGCACTAGCACACTCGCTTTTGGCCCAACAGTGGAAACAGCCATTTGGGCACCTGGAGTAGGGCATAAGCCTCATGGCACATAAATTGCCTGGAACTTTTGCCTGTGTTCTTGGATCTCAAGGCTTTTCTTTCAGTCATGCAGGGATTTCACATACTGACATAAATCATTGAGGGGTGCGGTGTGTTCGGGGGAATGGAGGCTACATCTCCATCCCAATTCAACCTGGAAGTGGAAGTCACAGGTGACTGCAGGGGCACAAGTATGCGTTCCTTTTGCTGATCTCTCTCTATATATAATTGTACTGCTCATAGAATTCCCAGCAGGACTCCCAGTAGGCGGTAAAGCCATCTGAAGTGTTCGAGTGGCCATATTGCTATTCCCAACCGTCAGAGGGCAACAAAGAATCAATGTTGTTGATTGCGCAGATGTGGCCCAAAATGCGAACTTGGTAACCCTGATGAAAGCATCTCTTGTCAGGTGGGACCTGCTCTTGCAGGCTTGTGGGATGATTTGGCACCCACAGCTGGAGAAGTGGAAGCTCAATGGTCCACATTCATGAAACATGAGCAGAATTAATTTTTTTGTAAATCGTTTATAAAGCCTGTCTGACATAAATTTTTGGATTCATGAAAATGTTCGTATTTTCAAAATGATAGTTGCTATGAAAGAAATTAACTGCTCCCTACCACATGTAAATGGTGCGTAAAACATTCAAATGTTCTGTTCTTTTAGGCAAACTGATGACACTGCATTTTGATGCACTATTTACCATAATAATATTTCATGAGTTTGTTTGTCTTTTTTTTAAACTCTTCAACTTTGGGTAAAATGCAGTGTCATCACTGTCACTTTTTACCCAGCCATCCAATCACAGTGGAGGAGAGTGGGACAAATACTACACTGACCAACCATCCTCCTTGTGCAATGACTGAACAACAATGGAGAAGTTAATATTGCTGGTTACTGCATTTTTATATTCAGTAATATTCTTCAAAATTAGATACTAGTAACACATTACTGCCGTATATTTCAAATCATAGCCACCAAATCAATTGAGAGTCCCTCTGTAATCACCACAATGGTGCATGCACAGACCTACTGTTTCATCAAGAGTGTTCAGAAACAGATCTATCTATATCCAGGCTCAAAGTCTATGTTAGGGCAGTAGCAGCTGGTCATAAGGCTAGTTCCATTTCAACCAGCACACTTCCCGGTTGGACTCTCCTTTTGTCTAGATCCCACACACAAATGGCATTGGTCCAACCAGCTATTTGTTTGTAATGGAGACTGCTCAAAGTGACTGGATGTTTTTAAACAAAGTTGAGTTGTGGAGGCCTTTGATTCCTAGGGCCTCAAGGCAAACTACACAAGGAGTGTGGAGCTCTTTGGCATGGTCTAAAGTAGGGATGTGTGCAACAACTAATTTCATAAATATTTAAACAAAGTTTGCAACCGACTAGTCTAAACCTCCTAAACAGATTTTTTTCAAATATCATCTTTACCGTGCGTTCACACCGCCGCCGGCGAGAGCGTCAAAATTTGCTCTGGCTGCCCTGCCGCCAACGCTGTACCGTGCGTTCACACCGCCGCCGGCGAGAGCGTCAAACTAACGTTCAGCCAATCTGAATGTAGAAGTCCTCTGCTTGAGAGGATTCCAGAGAACGCAGAGAACAAATTGCTTAGCGGGAGAAAATAATGATAAATGTCATTAGGCTTAAATATATAGTGCATACATATTTATATGGTAGCCTAATAATATATATTTATATAGTAAATGTATAGGCATACAGCTATGCAATTTCAGACATAGCATGCAAACAATGTCAGACACCTTGGTCCACGCATCATTTTTCTTATTTATGCCCCTGTACGCAAACAGGGACACACGACGTATATTATTGGGAAACCCGCCACGGCAATTATCCACCTCTTCTCCGTTTTGCTTGGGAACTAATGTTTGGTCGGAACCAAAGTTTACACGACTGCGTTCTCTGGAATCCTCTCAAGCGAAGGACCTCTACATTCCGATTGGTTGCCGCCGAACCACGTCATAGCTCATTACCATAAAGTTGACCTGACTTCAACTCTCCTCGACACCCACACCGTCCAAGACGTGCCGTGCCGCTGCTCACCGGCCTCACCGACGGCTTACATTGAAAATGAATGACTTCCTGTCACTTTGACGCTCTCGCCGGCGGTGGTGTGAACGCACGGTTATACTGCAGAGGTGCATCTGAAATGGTATTTAGATGTATTTTCTTAGATTTTTTTTAATGCAGCCCAACGGTGGAATTAATGCATTTACACTGCAATTACAATTGCATAAACAATATTATGAGATTTAATGTTTGTTTGTTTTTTTTAAATAATATTGGTTCTTCTTCCGCAGTGTAGAGAGAGCACATGCATCATTGAATCATTTACTCGCCCGATTTGTTCAAAAATGCTAAATCATTTAAGAACAAAGCACTACTCTCTATTGGTAGGAGACGGTTCTGCTTTGTTTGGTACTATTTTTGTTGGGGGAAATACAGCAAAAACAGTACAATATTGTATCTTGAAACTATCAGTTAATATTAACTTATTGGTTATTGAACTGTTGTATAAAATTAATATCACATTTATTGTGCTAATAATTGTGAAAACATCATTCTTGCCTGTGTAATATTGCTTAACTACATATTGTTTTACATATAAAAACAAGAACTCATACAGGGCCAATCCATAACTTGAGTTTTGTGGGATTTGTGAGTGTTAACTAGTGGCTGTGACAAGGGATGTTAGGAGAGGGGGAGTGGCTTGTGCGGTCTTAGAATTAGAACTTAAATATGACAGGCACATGCTTAAATGGGACAAATTTAAATAAAAAAAACTAAAATATAAAGTAAAATAAGGCTATTCAGACGCTAAAAGGGCAGGTGCTTGAGCACCACTTGTTCTATCTTTGCACGTGCCTGATTTGTTCCCGTCTCTGATGCGGTGCTTAGTATTGTGTGTGACTGAAATCATGTATGCGCTGATGTTTTTAATGTTGTCTCAAGTATGAGTTGTAATACGTCTGAGTGTGTGAAGCCAGTATCTGTATTTGTATACAATATAAAACACCTCAAAGACATCAATTACAGAGATTTCAAAATAGAGTGTCAACAAATTTGACAGCTACAGGTCACTGCAGTCTCTGTAAAGAAACTAAACCCATATTTAATACTATATATGCTAAATAAGCTTAAAATAAGAATGTCACAAATTAAAATCTTCACATTTTATATTTCTAGGGAATATGTGTCGCTTTGTTTGACATTTCTCCCAAAGCCACAGGTATGTGTAAACACTGATAGAGAGCTGGACTGAATTCAGTGAAGGAAAATGACTATTGTTATTGGGTTATAAAATAAATATATGTATTTTAGCTGATGCATTTATAAAGGAATTTGCTGGGCACTTACTATATGCCAACCTGAAGATAAGTACTTGGACATGGTGACATTCATAAGTGTGGAGTTTGCTAGATAGATATTTGTAAAGCCCCAACCCTAGTCATAAAATCTGACTGTTTGATGAGAATGTATGTTATTCCAGGAGCAACAAGCATATCCTTCTTGGGAAAATCCTATTAATCCTGGATATACAATTAAATGTTTCTGTAATGATTTGGTGCCAACAAAACTTTGGCAGCAGTGGTTGATTTTGTACATTGTGCATAATTTTGCAGAAGAAAATAGCTAGGATGTATGTAAGACATTTGAGTTCATGTTTTTCAAGCACCATAGCAAGAAAGTTGCTTTGTATTCACACTTAAATGTTGTTTTTGCTGCCCTTCTTACACAGATAGAACGCTTGAGCAGTGGATTTGTTCTCTGACCCGAAGGGTTGCTAAATTAAAATCACAAACGTCAGACTAATGAGAACAGGGATGTCCTCCCTTCATATTTTCAACCATGTTGAATGTTTATTTTTGTATAGATTTGAAAGCAGATTAGGAGCCTCTTAAAGCACATGAAAATGTTTACCAAAGTTGATGGGCTCAAATGAACAAAAGCAAATGAATTGCATTTAATATTCAGTAATACTGTGTCATTGATTAAACTAAGTCAGGTTGACGCTATGCAAAACTTGAACTGAATTGAGCTGGATAATTACATTATTGTCTTCTGTTGAGCTGAATTGACTTTGCTTCATAACATTTGTAACATCGACACTGTTATTGAACTGAACTGAATCATCATTGAACTGAAATTAGCTGAATAATGACACTGAAAAATGGCTGAATAATTGCTAATTAGACCCGTAACACAAAGATTACCAGCCGTTTAATTTTTGACTTTATGGCTGTTGCGTGAACTCACCTGTCATGGTTTCTAGAGCGTTCCTCCTGTCAGCGTGTCCAGGGTTAGTCCAGCATGTCTGATCAGATTAAAGCTCAGAATCCCAGAAATAATAACTTGCGTTACTGGACGACAGTCATTTTCTTCTTCTGTGCCTCTTTCTATCTCTCTTTCGTTCTCTGTATATGTGCATGTATGCCAAAACCTTCATGTTTTGCTTGGTATCATCTTCACATCCATTGCCTCATACATAACCACACTCAAATAAAAACACACTCTCATTGTCAAGGGCCACTCTTTGACTCTCTCTCTCTCTCTCTCTCTCTCTCTCTCTCTATCTCTATCTCTATCTATCTCACAGACACACACACACACACACACACACACACACAGTGTTCTGTTGAACTGCTCTGACATCACTGAGTGTCCGCAGGCAGAGAACTGGCAGAGCGTGCCCTAGCATTTCTCTCGTTTCCTCACACACACACACACACACACACACATGCCTGAAGCTCCTTCACCAGCTCACGCGGTGTTGCTCACATGCACACTGCCCTCAGAAAGCACTGACCTCCTTTGCATTTCCAAATGCTATGCTATGTGCATTATCCTTAAGAAGCTATCACAACCTTCAGTGTTTCCTTTTCACTCACTGTATAAACTGAAGAACAAGCACAAATTCTGTGCGCTCTGGGCCTAAAGAGCTCAACTGCATAGTTTCATCATACTGGTCACATCATGCTTGTGTTTTGTGCTCATTTACCACTTGTCCAAAACATTCAAGTTAACCTGAAAATCAGTCACAAAAAGACCGTGCTGGTCCACCAATAAACTAACATCAAACCATCACTGGCCAGCATTAACCAGTTTGGACCAGCATAGAACATCATAGCAGCCGGCTGAACTACAAATGATGGTGTAGGATTTACTTTGAAACTAATTTCACTCAGAAATTGCTAGTAAATTTCATAAATAATTAATAAGAAATATCAAAAAAGTAACACATTAAATTAACTCTTTCCCCACCAGCGTTTTCTAAGTGCCAACATCAGCATTTTTGATCATTTTTACAAAAATTTCATGGCCCCCAGAATAAGTTGTTGCATGAATATCTGAACATGCAATATATCAAAAGAAAGAACAGAGCTTCTGCTTTTAAACAAGCAAACAAAAAGAGAAGGATGAACGACGATCAAAACACAGATGGAGTAGATCAAGTCTATCCACACCCCCAAAGCTTCAGTCGACATTTTCTGGTTCTCCTTCTGGTTTACGCAGATCATCTTCTTTACTAGTTTTTTGATCTGTAGATGCTGTAGAGATGCTGTAGTTTAGAAGATGTGTAATAGCGCCCCCTACCATATAACAGTGAAAAAACGGATTGTCGGAAAATTCCGTCAATGGCAGGGAAGCGTTGTGTCATAAATTATTGAAAATCTTGTAAATGGTGGAGAAAACAGCAATTTTTGAAGTAGAAAGACTGAAATAGTATTTTCTTGTAAAGCATACTCCAATAATCTGTGTTTTATTTATGTCAGAAATAGACATGTGCCGATATTCGGTAATGCGATATATCGCGATAATGAATATGCACGATATTGTTATCGTGGGCACTTCAAAATACCGTAAATAATAATTTATTACCAATTATTAAAATTTTTATAATGCATTTAAGAATAATTTCCACATCAACCGTATAAAACCGTATACAACACTGCTGTATTCTGCGTCAAAGAGACACGCGCATGTAAACAAACCCAACGTGCATGAGAAGCACATGGCTGAACGAGTGAAGGAGACGCGCTGAATGAAAGTGCACGTTCACTCTCTGACAGCAGAGGGCGCTGATGGAACAGCAGAAATGCAGCGGTTACCCCAGAAACCCCGCAAACAAAGCAACTTTGCTAGTGAAGTTTTTAAAATGCTTCAAACAGCCATTCAGTTTTTTGTAATCTCAATGTTGTTTATCACAGCACCAAATACTTAATACTTAAAGATTAAATAGGCTATTTATTTTCAAACTTAAGCATTTTTATATTTTACTCTGGACTACAACATGCCCTAATGATTAGAAATGTTCTGATTATTTGTTATTGTTCAGTAAAACTTTGAGACATACGGCTTCATTAGTTAACATGTTAATTCATTATTATCAAACTGACAATGAAAAATATTAATTATTCTTAGTTAATGTTAATTTCTTAGTTACTGTTTAATAACATTACTAAAATCAAAATAACTTATTAAATGGACCTGAGATAAAACTAACAATGATCAGTTGTATTTCTTAACTAACATTAACAAAAAATAATACTTTCTGTAACAAATGTAGCTATTGCTCAATCTTAGTTAATGCATTAAATAATGAGACCTTATTGTAAAGTGTTACCTCTTTATAGCCTAATTCTTTTGCACTTTAATCTGTTTGAAAATTTTACTTTATTTATTTTTGGTGTATTGTATTATTGTATTTAAACATTCAGAGTTCTTTTTGTTATTACAAAAAGAGTTCTTAAACCTGTTATCTGACAACACTTTTTTTGCAACTTATTTCAATATCGTG
>CM077453.1:31919345-31954700 GCA_039654765.1 Mylopharyngodon piceus
CGGCAGTCAGAAGAGAGAAAGATGTCATTTTTACCGTCACTCCCATTGCTGCTGTATTAGAAACATCCTCACAGCAGCGTTAACTAGTTTTTTGTAATTTGATGCAAAGGTAATATAATACTAAGTATAGTGTTATAAATGTACTTATGTTTTTTAAAAATGAAAATATAAAAAACTTTGCAGGATTTACGATATTGATGACCGTTAAAACGCGTCATCACAGTCTGTGAAAAGGGTCTATTGTGCATCTAACATAATACATGGTAAATGTGGTATTCTAATTAAAAAAAAAAAAAAACATTGCAAATTTTTCGCAAATTTCTGGAAATTACCACCACAAAATCAGTCATTTTGAACGCAAAAATCACAAAAAAATATCGCGAAATCCTGGAGGGACTGAGATGACTTGGGAAAAGTGTCCCAATCAACCCGAATTCACCCTATAACCTAACCCTAACAGAAAACTTTTTTTTAACCATTTTTACAATTTTAACAGTGCTCTATTTACTTTATTTAAATGAGAACAAATGAGAACATCCCCAAAATGTTTTTTTTTGTTTGTTTTTTGGTCAGATGTAGCTCACTTTTGGGTATAAATGTCCCCAAAATATGGTATAAGCAGGTACACACACACACACATTTTTTTTTGTTAACCTATGTATTTTGTTACATTAATTTTTACAATAGCCTTTAGTTACAACTATACCCAGTAGAAATTAATGGGGAAAGTCACATTACAACCCTTCCCAACTGGCCAACGATGATATTTGTGGGGGTTTTCTTTAACGTTAGGTGAATGTTTTGAACCATTTTGAATTTTAAAAATTGTGTATTTTACAAGTGCGTTGGTGTTACAAAACTTGTGTGTATAACGGTACCATGGCCTGAAATTACATGAGAAGTTTGGGGGCAGTGCCAAAAATACAGCAACAATTTTTAAATGCATATATCTTTGGCCTTTCTTTCATGACGTTGGTCTCATGTATATAATTTCTCTATAATAATTTTATAAATGTGGATAATATGCATTTCTCATAATGTTGCTTGCTGTCAGAATATTGTTTTTATCTTGTATCCTTCAGTGTGCAGCACTTGACGGGAAGTGTTCCATCAGCTGTGACAATGATGTGAGTGTCCATATTTACTCTTTTTACTCTTTCACTACAGTATTTGCAGTATACAACTCTCATCTTTCATGTTTTTGTTATTTTTCTACCCCCTTTCTGTTCCTCCACCCTATGTAGGATATCAGCTGTTACCTCATAGACAACAATGGATTCATTATTGTGGCAGAGGATCTGTCTTTGGTGAGGGACATTTATCTCAAGTATCATCAAGTTTGCTCTTCTGTATACTTGACTATTCATAAGCACTTAAATAATAACCGTTTAGTCCATATATTATTCCTATATATTCAGAATTCAGGTCAATTATAATTCCCACTGCAATTCTGGATGCTGTGGTAAAGAATAATTGAATTTATATATAAATTCTTTATGAATACATTCTGAAACATGAGCAGAAGCAGAAATAAAAGACAATGAATTAAACACTGAATCAGTTTTGTTCGATTTTTAGTATTATTTTAAAAAATGCTTAGGCACAATCCATTCTTAGTGTGCTTGTGATATTGATGCTGGGATTGTCTCTTTCAGACTGGTGTTTTCTTTGGGGAGGCTGAGGGAGCTGTGATGAGCAAACTGGTTTCAATGGGTTCTTTTAAGAGGTATGTCAATGCTGAAAGACACAAAAGACATTAGATTGTTTCTCTTGAGTATGAACAGTGAGGAGGAGAAAAGATTTGAGTCAATTCATGGGTTAAAACAAGTTGATCAAGGAAGGGCGATTTGAAAATGCAGAAATAACTGGTAATATATCCCATACTGTTCATGTTTTGATCCAAATCATTTCAACCAATGGATTGCATTTATGGATTATAACTTGAAACAATTAATGTTAGGCATAAACCCAGGCTCATTGAAAATACCTGCCTGTGGCAACATTTCTGCAAAATGATAATACTTTTGTAACTCAAAGTGAAATTTCCAGTGAGTGACGCTAAAGGAAAATCTGAATTTTTGAATAATTGTTTCAAAAATGTTCACTACAGAAATATATGTTGCAAACATTAGCATCATAAGATATTTAATGTCACACACATTATCAATATACAAACATGAGGAATATATCGGTGCTTATTTTTTCCCACTTCGAGCAAGTAGTACATTATCAGCTATACTGTTCACCCATAAACCAGACACTATGTGTCACGAACATGCCAGGCTCTCCGTCACTCATCCAACCGTCACATTCACTAATTATGGACTACCTTTCCCATTATCAACCCAGGCACTTAACCACGCACACCTGGAACTCATCTAGCCCTCATCACCAGCACTATATACAGTAGAGAACACTCGCTCCCAAAGTCATTGTCTGGCCTCGTCTGATGCTACTTACCCGCTTTATGTTCCTGATCACTGCTGTTACCTTATCCAAGTTGATCTCCAGTCATTCAAGCCATCTTCCAGTCATCACGTCAACCAAGTTGTCTTCCAGTAATCTCTCGTCTCAGCATTGTCCCCTTGTGTGTGTGCTCCAACGGTTCTGTAAGACAAAGACTCAAAGTTAACACTACCAGTCTATCTCATTTGCTTACGATCTTCAATATCATCACTTACCTGTTTATGCATTGTGTTCCTGCCATATCTGCTAATAAACCTACCTGTTTGAGTTTTACCTCAGTTCTGGTCATCGTGTCCAAGCCTGTACGTGACAGAAGGCCAGACTATTACCACACCATCAGGAACCAATCCTCACGATCCATTTCAGGAGCTTGTTGATGTTTTATGACGCACTCTCACTTCTTCTATTCCCTCATAGACACTGAGCACCACCGCCAGCCTTCCTGGTACCATTTCTTAACAGGTGTACGCTGCCAGTCCCATGGTCAATCCAGCGCCCTACTCTGGCTCAGCGGAGGACTGCAATGGCTTCCTGCTCTAATGCTCGCTCGCTCTGGAAATGCAGCTGCAGCACTTTACTATAGACAGAGCTAAAATCTTTTTCACCTTGTCATTAGGAAGAGCTGTACAATGGGCAGAATCCATTTGGAACCATGGAAGCCCCATCACGCAGTAGCTGGATTTGTTTCTTTCTCATTTCCGTGAGCTTTTCGGACAGCCTTCTGGTGATACCACTTATGACGTATGGTCAAGGGCTCAATCCAGCACTGTGGCTGCATCTCAATGCTTACGGCAACACCATGGGTCTTGAACAATTTATCCAACTGTCAATCCGGGTCACTCATTGCATGAGGAATTGTCAGGAGAATCAACCTGCCTTGCAGTCATCTCTAACTCTCCACCAGCCAGCTCCGTCAGCTCCTCCAGAACTAGAGTCAGAACCCATACAAGTGGATGCATTTCACCTCTCCTCTCAAGACTTCGCTGGCTGACCCATACTGTGGAGCTGAGGGACACGTTAAATCCACGTGTCCTGTTCTCGTTCACAACTGCCAGTGGTGAGTGTTGTTTCCTCGCCCTCTGTTAACAGTAAACCTCTGACTACTACTGTTACACTTACTGCCTTTGATGTATCATTCACAGTCACCACTCTCCTTGGCTCTGGGTCAGCTGGCAGCTTCATCTCGGGGATGTTCTGCCAAAAGCTCAAGCTCAAGAAGGAATCCTGCACATCCGAGTACTTCATCCAGTCAATAATTGGTAAACCATTAGGGAGAGGTGTTATCAAATACTTCGTTGGTCCACTTCAACTACAAGTCAGCAGTCAACATATTGAAAACATCACACTCTTGGTTTTGTAGCGTTCCACCACTGACGTTATCCTAGGGCACCCATTGCTCGTCCAGCATAATCCTGTCATATCATGGAGTAATGATCCTGAAGTGGGCCACCACCTGCCATGTTTCTCGTTCCTACCTGTATCCAAGCATCTACATCCATCAGTGTTGCCGGTAAGTTCCACATCCACTGAAAGTCCTCTGAACAAACAGTCGGTGGATATTCCTGCCTATTATGCCCCCTTCCAGGATGTCTTCTGCCCAAGACAAGCCACCCAGTTACATCCTCATCAACCATGGGACTGTGCCATTGACCTGATTCTCTGTGAACCAGTGCCCAGAGGAAAAACTTATCCACACTCTATCCTAGAACAGAAAGCCATGGAGAAGTATGTGGCTGAGGCCCTAAAAAAGGTTATATTCATCCATCTACCTCCCCTGCCATTTCCAGTTTTTTCTTTGTGGCCAAGAAGAACGGAGGCTTGTGGCCCTGCATTGATTACAGATCATTCAATAAGATCACAGTTAAGTTTTGATACTGTCTTCCCCTCATCTCTGCTGCTCTGGAACACTTTTCAGCAAGCTTGACCTGTGCTGTGTTGTTTACAACTTCATCCCAACTTCACCCTGGAGTGGGGACAAATGGAAGACCACCTTTCCTAACAGTACATGCCACTATGAATACTGGGTAATGCCATATGGATTAGTAAACGGCCCAACCGTGTTCCAAGGATTTATGAACAAGATCTTCCATGAGTACCTCCACCGCTTCATCTTAATCTACATCAATGACATCCTGGTGTACTCCCAGAATGAGGCTGAACATCACCACCACGTTTTGCTTGTGCTCGCCAAGATGAGGGAATACTCTACCTCAAGGCTGAGAAGGGTTCATTCCACCAAAGCTCCACCTAGTTCCTCGGTTACATCAGTGCAGATGGCATCAAGATGAACGAGGGGAAGGTGGAAGCCATTAAATCCTGGCCTGTTCCATCCACTATTAAAAAGAACTCTAACGCTTCCTCAGATTCACAAACTTCTATAGACATTTCATTAAGAACTACAGTCAAGTCACAGCTCTGTTAACCTCCCTTCTCAAGAGTAAGTCCAAGTCCACCCGAGGCAGCCCATGCTTTCAATACCCCAAAGGAAGTATTCACATCAGCACCCTTACTTTGTCATCCTGATCCAGAGAAACCCTTCACTGCTGAGGTTGATGCCTTCACCTCAGGAGTAGGTGCTGTCCTCTCTTCCAGCAGCAGGGGAATCCAGCCTGCTTCCATCCATGTGCATACTTCTACAAGAAACTTACCCTGGCAGAGCAGAACTATGACATCGGCAACTGAGATCTCCTGGCCATCAAGTTAGCTCTCAAGGAGTGGCAGCACTGGCTGAAAGGGGCATGTCATCCGTTCCTGGTGTTCACAGATCATCGCAACCTCAAGTATCTCAGAAATGCCAAACGATTAAATCCCAGGCTTGATGGGCCCTCTTCTTTACTTAGTTTAATTTCACAATCAACTATCTTCCAGGGTAAAAGAACTGTAAGGCCAATGCTCTGTCCCACCTGTATACTCCTGAGGTAGATTCTAACCATCCAGAGTCCATCCTGCAGTCCATCCTGGTAGTCAGTGCCATCCAGTGGACCCTGGATGATAGGATTTCAGAGGCCACTGCCACTGAACCAGCTCCGCCAGGCTGCCCTTGTAACAAAACTTACATACCAACATCTCAACGGATTCCTCTCATCAAATCAATCTATTCCTCTGTTGGCACTGGTCACCCTGGGACCAATTGTACCCTCTCACTTGTCCAGGAATGGTTCTGGTGGCCTAGGATGAGAAACAACATCACAAGATTCATCCAAGGCTGTAGAGAATGCACCATGGCAAAGACACCTTGCCACCCTATACCAACCAGAAAACTCCTTCCGTTGCCCGTTCCACGAAGACCATGGTCACATCTGGGAGTGAATTTTATGACCGATCTGCAAGACTCCAATGATTGCACTTGCATTCTAGTCATCGTCTAAAGATTTTCCAAGGCCTGCTGTTTGATCCCTTTAAAGGAACACTCCACTTTTTTTGAAAATAGGCTCATTTTCCAACTCCCCTAGAGTTAAACAGTTGAGTAGGGAGTTGGAAAATGAGCCTATTTTCAAAAAAAAGTGGAGTGTTCCTTTAAAGGTCTTGCCCACAGCCATTGAAATGGCTAAATTACTCTTCAACCACGTCTTCAGGAACTTCGGCTTGCCAGAAGATTTTGTCTTGGATAGAGGACACAGTTTATCTCCCGAGTCTGGAAGGCCTTCTTTTCTCTCCTGGGTTTGACCATCAGCCTATCATCTGGATACCACCCTCAGACAAACGGGCAAATGGAGAGGAAGTTCCAGGAAATAGGGCACTTTCTTTGCACCTTTTGCCACAGCCATCAGAACTCCTGGCACTGGTTTCGTGAGAGCAAGAGGGTCTGGGATGCTGCCCACTATCATCTGCAGCGAACAATGCAGCGTCACATGCTAACAATCCTTATTATCATTTACCTGAGTATGCATTGTGTTCCTGCCGTATCTGCTAATAAACCTACCTGTTATAATTAATAAATGATAACAAACAGGGCCAAATTGTTCACATTCTGAGTTTTAGTAGATTTATTTAGTCAAAACCAACTCTTGTTATAATAGATTTACAGTTTCTGACCAGTAGGTAGGCCTAGTTTTCTAACTAAGCTTGGTGGCAATGATATGTTCAAAGTTCCAAGCCAATATACAAATGAAACAGTGTTTTCAATGTTGGCTAGTAAGGTGGAAAATTGCCTTTCTAGTCCACACGGTTCAAAAGGTTAAAGTTTTCAACATATAGTTTTATACCACAAAACTCAATCAGAATAATATAAAAAAAGAAATCTAAAAGAGACAACAGATGCTGCGTACATTCAGTGCTTTGCTACTAATAAACATTCCCCCATATGCACACTGTCCATGCTGACAACAGAAGGTCACACACAAATACATAGACATAAATTAATGCAAAGACAGCTCTCGCACATACACATGGATGTAAAATGACTTTCGCACACATCAGTGGTTAAGGTACAGAAAGAGCTGCAAGCAATAACTATAATTATCTCTGATTTACAATTTAATGTGATGTAAAGGGCCTTACTCTCACACACATGCACACACACTCATTCTCATTACTGAAATGAAAAAATATATACATTGTGTATACAAGTATACATGGTGGTGTATTGTAATTGTTTATTGCACAAGTTCATGTGTTCATTTTCTTTAAGTTATTTGTCATTAGTTCAGTGAGTTCATACACAAACTCACACACACGTTTGTCATTGACATTTGCATTTTAGTAATGTATTTTTTATAGCAATCCAGAATAAAATGAATTAACAATTATACCAGCAGGAAGCTGAAGAATCTGCGAATTTGTTTTCAGGGTGAATCTTTATGACTATCGGGCCATCTGTAGGGTGTACGCACAGACCAGTGATACAGCACACACACTCTTACACGTGAGTACTGCACAAAGCCATTACAGTACATCTGTTAAGTTGCACGTATTCTTCATTCCAGTTTTTCTGATTCTGTGTCTTTCTATGATTTCTCTCATATTTTTACAAAAGCAAGACAATAAAACATCTTTTCTTATTTTGCCCCCTCATTCAAGTGGTACACTCATGCTCATAATATCAGCTGCTCATCACTTCTCCACAGACAAATCCCCCATCAAAAAAGTATAATCATATTTGGATACTTTCATGGATATATGGAAATGAATCTATGGTTACACTCTATTTCAATAGTCCGCTTTAGACATTATACTATAAGTATACATTAACTACAAGTAACTATAAGTAACTTTGCTAATACATTTCAACTAACTCTTATTAGAGTATTAGTAGGCTGTTAGGTTAGGTTTTGGGTTAGTAGAATTAGTTGACGTACTTGAACAGTTATTTGTAGTCAGTATAATGTCTGTTTGGTGACCATCAAAAAAAAAGTGTTAGCACGGTTTGCCATGTGTCGTCTAACTCTCATTAGAATATTAGTAGACTGTCTGCTTAATATCTGCTAACTTTTTATTTTGACGGTCCCCCAACAGACATTCTACTGACTAACTTTGCAAGTACATGTCAACTTATTCTAACCCTAACCCTACCAGTCTACTAATACTCTACTAGTACTCTAATGGGAGTTAGTAGACATATAAGTGCAACGTTACTTATAGTCAACAGAAAAAGGGTAACAGGGACCATCAGAAGAAAGTATAACCCTACCACAGGTACGTCAAAAACATTTCTATGGTGCCACTCGTAAGGAGTCTCTGGTGCCACTCGTACTGGCTCATCAAGACTCAAGTCAGACTCAGCTATGCAATTCAGTTCGCCAGGCACGCGCCCAGGTTCAGCGGTGTTCTTTTTACCTCGGTGGCAGGGAAGGACACCCCTGTCCTGCATGCAGAGATTGCAGTCCTCTTGACAAAGGATGCAATAGAGCCTGTACTTCCAGCCGAGATGAAGAAAGGGTTTTACAGCCCTTACTTCATCGTACCAAAGAAAAGTGGTGAGTTTTGAATTGGGCGCTGCACAAGCTCCTATTCAAGATGTTAACGCAGAAACACATTTTGACGTGTTTGCCATCAAGAATGGTTTGCGGCGATAGACCTGAAGGACACATACTTTCATATTTCGATTCTACCTTGACGCAGACCGCTTGTTTGGATTGCTTTCGAGGGTCAGGCATATCAGTACAATGTCCTCCCTTTCGGGCTGTCCCTGTCACCTCGAGTCTTTATGAAGGTCGCAGAGGCCACCCTTGCCCCGTTAAGGGAAGTGGGTATCCGCATTCTCAACTATCTCGATGACTGGCTCATTCTAGCTCACTCTCGAGATTTGTTGTTTGCGCACAGGGACCTGGTGCTCAGACACCTCAGCCAATTAGGGCTTCAGGTCAACTGGGAAAAAAGTAAGCTCTCCCCAGTGCAGAGCATCTCTTTTCTCAGGATGGAGTTGGATTCAGTCACTATGATGGCACGTCTTACGAACAGATGTGCCCCTGAAGTTGCTCAGGGGGAAAACAATGGTTCCACTGAAACATTTTCAGGGGCTCCTGGGACATATGGCATCCTCAGAGGCGGTTATGCAGCTCAGGTTGATGCATATGAGACCGCCTCAGCACTGGCTGCAGACTCTAGTCCTGAGATGGTCATGCACCCGCCATCTCCTCCTTTGGAGTCAGCTGCAACTGAAGTCACTCTGGGCCAGTCAGATCCCAGGCGAACTTAATCGCAGTCGAATCTAAGTGCCCTCTCTTTGAAGACAGAGCTCCTGAATGTGCTCACTTCCATCAAGAGGGCCAGGGACCTGTAGGCATTCTCTGTCAGCGAAACATGACTTGAGTTCGGTCTGGCCCCGGCCGGGCAAAATTCCCACTACCCCATTTAGGGACCAAGTGGTGAACTTCCAAGCGCTGCCCCAGGACCCAGCCTTGTTGTTGCTGTGTCCGGTATGCATCCTGTGT
This sequence comes from Mylopharyngodon piceus, assembly GCA_039654765.1. Taxonomy (NCBI): domain Eukaryota; kingdom Metazoa; phylum Chordata; class Actinopteri; order Cypriniformes; family Xenocyprididae; genus Mylopharyngodon; species Mylopharyngodon piceus. The sequence continues at coordinate 31,928,684 of CM077453.1, forward strand.
GTTTACTTGGACCACACATAGAGCTTCAGGCACTCTGAGCAGCTCTTTGTCTGTTTTGGGTAGCAGCAGAAGGGGAAGGCTGTCTCCAAACAGAGGATGGCTCACTGGATTGTGGATGCCTTCGCCTTGGCATACCAGGCTCAAGGTGTACCGTGCTTCTTAGGAGTGCGAGCACACTCCACGAGGAGTGTTGTGTCCTCTTGGGCTCTAGCAAACAGAGCCTCTCTAACAGACATCTGCAGAGCAGCAGGCTGGGCGACAGCCAATACAATATCCGGGTTGAGCAAGTTTCGTCCTGTATGTTAGGTACGAACAGGTAAGCAGCGGGCAACTGGCCAGGTGTTCCACTTGCACACAGCGCCTTCCCCTCCTTGACGAGATAATGTGTGCTTTTTTGTCCACGTGAGCTCCCTGGACCGGCGAACCCTGGACGTGTTTTACCCTTCAGCACTCTGCGGCAGTTGAATTTGGCGGAGGAATTCAATGCCAGGCCTCATGAAGCATACCCTTTTAGGTCAGCCCATGTACTTGAGGCTTGGTGCTCCATATGTAGTGATTCCTGAACTGTGATCCCATATGATGCATTTTCCACGGTATGGTTTCCCTGATGGTAAACCTGTGTCTTCCCCCGAGCTCCGCTCGGCCACCAGTCATTGTGATTGTAGAAACTCCTCCCTCCTCAGGTAGGACCTACAACAGAGACTTCTTTCCTGGTTGGTAAAGAAGTGTTGGTGTGATGTATTCTCCACATGTTATTCTCCCTTTGGGCTGGATGTGGTCTCCGTAGCATTCTCCGACACAATGTCTCATTCCCTCCATCAGGGAACGGAGATTACAATAGTAACCAAGACGTTTTTATATTGTATGTACTGTATAATGGCTCTGCCACATTCTTAACCAAAATGCTGCCATGATAACTACTTTGTCCCTCTCAGTGTTTGACTGGTTATTGTTCTTTTCCTTGCAGCCATACTTTGCTCTATTCGCAGCTATCCGGTGGTTACTGACTGAGTTTGTCATGTAAGACTCTGATCTTATGAACTCTCTAATGTTTTGAATTTTACAAATCTGAAAACTTTTGTACACATGCAAAATCTAAATAATATTACTGTACTTCTTACTCTATTTTGTTCTCTCTCTTTTATTTTTTTGGATTCATTTCTCTCTTTCGAGTACCTTTCATTATTGCCCCTTTTCCTTTGCTTTTGAAGATTTCTGGTTGAGTTCAACCTGTACAGCTGGTGGTACTCTGACCTCACCATTAAGGGTATGTTTGATATTTGATAGTATGTGTTTATGAGGCTGTGTGTTTGATGTGACTTTGATTTCCACATTAAATGTAACTGAGAAAACTGCAGAGACTTCAGGAGGTTGCAAGACTTTATGGATATAAGTTAACTAGTGCTCAAGGTCAGTCATGTCACAGTGCACTTGTTGTCATTTGAGTAGGTGATGAGAGTTTCATATGTCAAATTGCATGACGTGAAATTTCAGTTGTAACACTATATGTAGAAATAAAATGTGTATGTTAAAGCAGGTTGAACAGGACTGCATGCTTGCCATTCATGTCTCTGTTTGCTTAATTTTGTACAGTATTTTTCAGTAAGTCCCTCAAGTGATACAGATAAGCCCTGCCACAGGAAACAATTCGAAGAACAATGTTTCTCTCTCTCTAGCTCAGAGAGGAGGCAAAACTATGTTGGTCCCTTGTGATACAGAGTATCCAGCATTCGTGTCTGAGCGCACCATTAAGGAAACTGTCGGGAATATCGACTGTGAAAGCTGTGTTAAGTATGTTCAATACTCAGACACACATACAATCACATAAATATGTGCACAGGCACATATATATAGGACAGTTGGGGTCAGCTGACATCAGACAGTCTTCATATGGTCAGTTCACTCACATATAATTCTTTACAGTTAAATCTCCTTTTCTTTCAAAATGGTGCTGGTTCTCATGAAGGAGCCAGTGTTTGGCCAGGGAACTGCAAAACTCTCTGTCACAAATAAACAGCTTTGTTTTGCTCCACAACATGCTGTACTTGGCATGAAGATATTGGTCAGTTGAACATATTGCATTGTGCATTTACATTATCAATAGCTCTGTTCATTATAATGAGAGTGATATATTTTTGTTTTGTATTATGTGATTATGTGAATGATGTACGAGAGAGAGAAAGTACAAGTGACGAACAACTCAAAGCTGTTCATTTAAATGCAATTTTACACTAAACACTGAACTTAAATACTGACCCTAAACAATGACCTGAACACTAAACCTAAACACTGACCCTAAATAAACAATATAAAACATGTAACAGGCAAATAAAAGTACAGTTACAGGTATTAATTGCAAAAACTGACCAAAGAACAGTATAAAAGCATAACAAACGACTCATGTTGCATTCAAGTCTTCTAAAGCCATACAATATCTTTGTGAGGAACAGAGTGGAACTTGAGGTTTTAATCGCTGAAAATGATCCCAGTCATATCTCATTACAAAGATAAATCTGAACTTTTTAGCATGATGAGACACGTGAGCCAATGGCATTTCACAATCAAAGCTGATGTAACACTTTCTGAATGCGTTTGTGATTTGAGCTTTACAGCGGACGGAGACGGTGATTACACAAAGCAAGCGTTTGGCCTCAGAATTTTTGAATAAATTGTGACTGTAGTTGTATCTGCCCGTTGTATCCTGTTTTATATTGACAAATGGTTAGAGGTAGGGGTTGGGTTAGGTGCTCAAAAATGTCTAAATAGTGTAATGTAAATAAAAATGATTCCCCAATACATAATTCCCATTTCTCATTGAAAGCAACCAAGTTCCTAGTTCATCAATATAGTGGCACTTAGGGGAACCTTTAGCGTCTTAATAGTGGCACTTGAACATGCTTCAGTTTTTGACGCATTGGGAGTGAGAATGGGCTGACAGAAAAGAGAAAACTTTATAGTCAAAAATGATCCAACAGAAAACATGTAGTATCCTGTGCTCACGCTTCCCTCAACCCCTAAAAAAACACAAACTCACTGAATCCACACAAATCATAACTTTTCGTCTTCAAAACACCAAATTAAAATGAACGTTGAGCAGTTTCAGTCCCTGACTTTATAACATTGTAAATATTCTAACAGATAATGTTGGCATCCTCTCCACCTTGTCGGCAAACATGCACTTCTCCAATGCAGCGGTTAGTTAAATGAATTACTAAACCACCTACAATTACAATTTAGTTGTCTTAATTTAGTGTGTAACACTTTACAATAAGGTTTCATTTGTTAACATTAGTTAACTACATTAGTTGAAATAATATATTGTTTATTGTTAGTTCATGTTAGCTAATGCGTTAACTAATGTTAACAAACGAGACCTTATTGTAAAGTGTTTCCAATTATTGTTTTATTTAATGTGTATTGTACATACCTCTGCTTTTCTATGTTAATGTTTTAAATCAGATTAGTGTCACACTTTCCAATAAATGTACAGTCAGTGACAAGAAAGTAGACCGTTTCTGTGGATTCTCCAAAAAGAATGAATTCCAACACAAGCTCAAATCATGTAGTGTTTTTCAGCATGACACTCAGACAACTGTGAGTGTGATATGCCATCTAAAGTTACTGAATGTCTACATCGGTCACTTCTTTTGCAAGCTTTTATCTAAAGTAAGAGGGAAGATGATGATTGTGTCAGGGAATGAACACAGACAGGGGATCCAAATGCAAGTAAAACAATATTTATTGACAGAATACGCTGTACAATAACTTCACTCCAAAATGACAGTCGCGGCAGAGGCTGTGACGTGCAGAAACGGTGGCGTGCAGAGTGGCGGTGAACCGGGTGGCGCAGGGCTACAGCGGGTATCAGACACCAGGGATAATCCAACCCAGAAAGCAGGGCACATGACGAAAGTCCAGAATCCGAGAACCAGGGAGAGACAAACAGAGAACACGACACCGGGACAGCCTGCAACGAACTGACAAAGACCACATAAAGACGCGCACAATATATAACAATCACTAACAAGACACGGCTGGCAACGGATAGCAATCAGACCATAATGGGTGACGCCCACACAATCATTCACTCACACCCATACACACACAACAAACACACGAGGGCGAGTAAATGAATCCATGAACCGTGACAGATTAATAAAGAAATCATTAGCCTTAAATCTTTAACCTGTGTGCATTCATGCAAACACACGTGCAGGTGAAGAGCTTATTCGTGTCAGTGGGGTAAGATGAGCCAGTGGGTAAGTTGACCCATCCCCTGTATCTTGGCAGCCGTACACTTTTATTGTCATGTGACCGTATATTTTGGAACCACCCATCATTTCTGCCAGACTAACTAAAATATTCATTAGTTTCAGTGATATTTATTTATTCATTCTATTTTAGTTTTTATTTAATTTTACTCAACAAACTCTCTGTTTAGTCTGTTTTTGGGAAGGTTACAACTTTCGTATTCAACATATTGTTTCAGAAATGCACACAATTAAAGATATTGAAATTTCAACCTCATTTGGTTGGTTTTTATGTTAAGTTAGCTTTAAGAAAAGAAATATGATCATTTGTAAAAGGAAATTTGATTATTAAATTAGTTTTTAAAAGAGGTAAATTATCTTTACAATTTCACATGGGTTTGATTCAGATTCATGGTCAGTTTACACCCAGATGATGCAACTTACCGACTGACTCGGATCAACCCAAACTGGGGTAAACTGAGCCACAGGAACACTTTTTTAATAAGAGGCCATGTTTTTCAAACCCTTTGTCATAGATGTATTCTGATCATGTAAAATGATAGGACACATCCTGAAATTACTTTAGATACTCTCATTGTACTTTTGCCTAATTTTCCCTTATCTTGGACCACATAAGTAAAAAATTGCCCATCCTACCCTGCTGTCCCCTATATGAACACTTGTCTGCCTACATCCACACTTTTCTTCTTTGGAGCAGATAAAAAGGCATTTTAAAAAGTCTTTGAATGTAATTGCTGTCTTCTCCTTCCCAGATCATTTGTTATTCAGCAGATTCCCAGCAGTAATCTTTTCATGGTGGTCATTGACAACGCATGTGACTGCAGTGGCTTTGGACCCGTCACCATGGACCCCATCGAAATTATGTATATCCTTAATAAAAAGGAGGTGCTGTCACTGTAATGGATTTTATTTTTCTGAGATTTTTCCTCATATCTCACACTGATATCCCACTGTGGAGACAATGATTACACTTTATTTCAATAGTCCACTTTAGACATTCTATAAGTAACTTTGCCACTACATGTCAACTAACTCTCATTAGAGTATTAGTATACTGTTAAGTTAGGGTTTGGGTTAGTAGAATAAGTTGACATGTACTTGCAAAGTTACTTAAAGTTAGTAGAACGTAGTAACGTCTCCTGTGGCTGGTTGCATAAACTGCTTAGACTAGTCTTAAAAGTCAGTCATCTCATTTTTTCTCTTCAACACTGGTCCTAACTTTTTAAAGTCAGTTGCATAAAAAAGTAGATTGGTCCTCTTGTCTAACTGCTAGTTGGTTAAATTAGTTAAGTCACAGTCTTAACATAATGCCTTTAAGTTTATGCAACTGGCAGTTTGCTTTAGTCACGGTTTTCCTCGATGTTTTCACAACTGTCCTTTGTCATGTTTTTCCCTTAATTTCATTGCACATAACGAGTCACTGAAATGTGAACGGTTGAAGTTTCAGAAGGACAGAAGGCGACCAGACACGTGCCACCCCTTCCATCATGAGGTACGGAAACAAATGAAAACTGAAAAGAGTTTTAGCTGTGACAGAGGTTCAGAAATGACTTAAATAACCATTCATTGCAGGTAGATGCTATGTGCAGAAATAGTAACATGCATTATTAGCATTTGAACGTATTGAATATTTCATTTTTTTGTAATAGCAATTCCATGGCAGTATACTATCAGCAACTTTAGTGTAATCGTTAACTCTTATCCGATTACTACAATGCAAATTTTTTTTTTTTTTGGTAGAATTCCAATCATAAGCTGAAAACTCTTCGCGTTTCATTCCTGCAATTCAGTAGCTAGGATGTTACATGAACATTGGAATCAGATGTGCATTGATGGCTTTGCCTGCATGGCAGAAATTTCAGCTTTCATACACAGCCACAGAGTCCAGAATTCTGATATTAAGTCATTTTGTCCTTGTTTGATCCTTGTGCAGGAAAACTCGATGGAGTGTGGCGGCTCCATGAGCTTGACTCCATCACTAACAGCTACAGTTCTTGTAGTTCTGATAGTCACCATCTTTCCCAGGTGATGAAAACAGGCTCCGCCCCCTTTCCCCCCTCGGCCAGTTTGACTCCGTCCAGCATGCAAAAAGTGATCATATAAATATTTATTTACACTGAAAAACTTAACTCATCAAAATCACTTGTTGATAGACAGCTACATAAAGCAAAAAAAAAAAACCAAAAAAAAAAAATCTTTTTAGTAATATTAATATTGGTAACACTTTATAAAAAGGTCTCATTTATTAACAGTAGTTAATGCACAACTAACACGAACTAGCAATGAGCAATACATTTGTTACAGTATTTATTAATCTTAATGTTAGTTACAGTCATGTTCCTCATGTACATACTATGTACTTATTATAGTAACCCTGAACCCTAACCCTGAACTTGCCCCTAAACCTAACCTTAACCCATGTAGTTACCTTATATTAACCAGTACTTAAGTACACTGTAAGTACATGTAAGTGCACGTACTGTAAAACAAAGTGCAACCGAAAATTTTTTGTTCATGTTAGTTCACAGTGCATTAACTAATGTTAACAGATACAACTTTTAATAACGTATTAGTAAATGTTGAGACTAACTAAAATTAATAAATGCTGTATATAAGTATTGTTCATTGTTAGTTCATGTTAACTAATGTAGTTAACTAATGTTAACAAATGAAACCTTATTATAAAGTCTTAACATATTTTATGTACACATAGTTAATAGGAAACATTTTACAAACAAGGCTACAGGAGACTGGTAACTGTGCTAATTAATTGAATTTAAGTAGAATTCATAAATATCTACAAGCAAATACAATTGTCATAAATTTGAAATTTCTTGTACTGTAACAAGTTATACTATTTATGATTTTCAGCCATACAACTGTGACAATGCAATAGTTCGTGTTTAACAAGAGTGGATGTTCTATGTGAACATTGCCTTACAATAAGAGATACAACTGCAGTTTGTGTACTTTTGAAATAAATCTTTTTAAAAATACAGAGACAAAGGAGTGAGTTGATGTTTGATGATTTTTTCCACATGTTTGTGTGCATATTTAGTATGGGTGTTGCCATTCTGTGTGCATATCTCATGTCAGTTTAAAGCTCAATTCTGTCTGCAGAACTCAGGACAAGGGGAAGAGAGATCGTGGAGTGTCTGCATGGATAGATGGATGCTGAATAGCTTGCGTATAGCTTTAATTAATCTAGTGCATTCATGAATGCAAGTTCATTCATTTATAACTTTTTAAGTTTGTAAAGTTTGTTCCATTCATCTAAACAAATAAACACTGATTGTTTAAAGCTGCAGTCTGTAACTTTTTTGGTTAAAAATGATCCAAAATCAATTTTTGAGCAAGTACATAACCAGCCACTGTTCAAAAAATATCTCCTTACCTTAGCCCGATTCACAACAGTAAGCTTGTAATAATGTTTTATAATAAAATTGGTACTGGTGGGTCGAGCATGCAGCCGTTGATACACACTAAATACACATAGTCACGCAGTGCTAATGTTGTTAACATTAACAATTTGAGAACAAAGTATAACTATAATAATAATTTGCATGGTTTGACGTAATCCGAGCTAAGCAAGATTTATATGATAATTCCGCGAACAACTGCAATTGCAGGTTTCAAACAGAGATGGCGACAAAGAGGCAAAACTTACGGACTGCAGCTTTAAAGGGTGGTTGATTATGATTTCACTTTTTTAACTTTAGTGTGTAATGTTGCTGTTTGATCATAAACAACATCTGCAAAATTACGACGCTCAATGTTCAATGCAAAGGGAGATATTTTCTTTTACAGAAATCGCTGTTTAAGGACTACAACAAACGGCTGGTAGGGACTACAACAAGCTTCTTCCCGGGTTGGTGACATCACTAACCCTAAAATTTACATAAACCCCGCCCCCGAGAACACACAACAAAGGGGGTGAGGCCATGTTGGGCTGCTTTAGAGAAGAGGAAGAGTTGTTGTAGTAGAGTGTTGTTGTCATGCCGTCATTTTACGCCGGACTGCTTCACAAACGAGGGTCAATTCAACACTGGATTTGCACAAAAGATTAACATGACGGCACATGCTAGTGGATGATATGAATCAACTCCACAGCAACTACATAAATTTATCCACTAACCGTTCAGAAACGTCCAGTTTCATTCTAAAAGTTGTAACTTCTTCCTGAGTCTCTCCATCAGTGTCGACTCCGGTTTGAACAATGTAAGGCTGAACACCGTTACTGACAATCCTCATTTTGGCTGCGTGAGATTCTCCAGCTTTGTTGTTGTTGAGCAAACGAAGCGTGAGCTGTTAAAGCTCCACCCTCTTCTGGGAGCAGCAGCTCATTTGCATTTAAAGGGACACACACAAAAACGGCGTGTTTTTGCTCACTCCCAAATAGGGGCAAATTTGACAAGCTATAATAAATGATCTGTGGGGTATTTTGAGCTGAAACTTCACAGACACATTCTGGGGACACCAGAGACTTATATTACATCTTGTAAAAGGACAGTGCGTCAGCAGCCATCAGGTGCTCCCCATACAATTGGAGCAGATCTCTCCAGTTTTTAGTGCCACAGGCAATTCAGGTGACCGAACACAATAATAAACCAGCCATCTGCAATGTTAGTGTTGATACTTTCATATTTACCTGCATAAGTTGTAGATATTCCCTTTTCAGTGAGGTACTTCAACTTGATCTTCCACTATAGATGTGAGAGAACATACAGCTAATAAAATGAGATCACCTGACAATCTTTTGATATATTGGCAAAAAGTATTGATTTATAAAGAAAACAGATATGTTAGTAATTCTGAGTATGTGAATTTTTGTGTAGTCCACCGGTAGTGTACAGAGGAATATACTTCAAATCTTCCCCGCCACTGATTGAATTTTCCGGAAATCCATGTTTTCACAGTTATAAGGTAGGAGGCGCTATTATGCATCTACTGAAAGAGTACAGAATCTACATATCAAAACACAGGTGAAGAAGAAGCAGAAACAATTGATAGAAGCATGTAAAATAACGCGATCATCAAACATTAAACAGCATATAAATCAAAACTGCCTAACGTTACTGAATGAAATGTTGAACCCATGAAGAAGAAACAACTGTGAAGCTTTGAGGGTGTTGATGGACTCGATCTACTCCATCTGTGTTTTGATCATCACTCTGAATCCCATCCTGACAAAGTCTTTGACAAAAACATGATTGTCTCTGCTTTTTTGTTCAAAATGTTGCTTTTCTATGAAACACCCATATTCAAGTGTTGATAAAAGTGGATACATTAAGCTTTTTTTTTATCTCAAAAGCAGAAGCTCTGTTCTTTCTTTTGATATATTGCATGTTCAGATACAACAAAATATTCTGGGGGCCATGAAAGTTTTGTGAAAATGCTGGCACTGGAAACTAAAAAACACTGGAGGAGAAAGAGTTAAGGTAGTTATTTTTAGGTAAAGAGGTTTTTATTTTGCATTGTGGTTCCTCATGTGAAGCCCCTCAAATGAATGGATAAACTCTGGATCATGCCCAGACTCCACAATTCTGTATTTGAGCTATTTTCAGTTAAAATCCTATGATGAGGAAAAAAATGAGAAAAGAACCATCTGAGAAAATAAATATATAATGATATTTGCAGTTTCTTTATATGCCTTGTACATAGTACTTAGAAATTGATAGCAAGAAAGCAATCAGTCTTTGTCATAATGGTTTCAGCTCTATAAATATAATTTATTTAGTTGTTCCTTCTCATCCTCTTTCGCATGCTCTCATTACTCGCTGCACGCTACTACTTGCAAACAAACTGGTCGACTGTGCGCGAACAGCGCTTGCATTTGACGTAGCAGCACCAGTGGAACTTGCAGTGGCAGCGCTCGACCAGCTGCACCTTGTATTGATCGTAACCTCGACCGCAACACATGAGTGCACAGCCGTCCATGCCTTCAGACGTCTTGTTACAGAGGCGACCTTGAGTTCCTAAAGAGCCAGTAGTCTTGTTCCCTATGCAGTAATCCGGACTGGGGTCTATGTACACCAGGTCGTGGCTAGTAGGAGAGTTAAATTTGGAGTGAACTTGAATGAGCTTTCCACGGCTGTTCAGCTTCATGGCAGCGGCGCTGTCGTATTTCTCTTTCAGAGCGTCGCCCACTTTGCGGAAATCCGCAAGTTGCAACCAGCATGTTTTAAGGCTGCAGGAGCCAGACACGCCGTGACACTTACAGGACACATGGGCGAGATCTGATGCCATCTGTGACAGAGAAAGTGTTTATTAGATGAAAAAGTGAGATGCTAAGGATGGTGAGAGTTTGAATCAAGAGTTTTCAGTCCATGTCCAAACTGCTTGTATCTACACAGTCACACGCTGGGTTTATTTTCATTTGGTAAGAAGAATCTTACTAAAGGATGGACATAAGTGAAGAAGAAAATTTTTCTCGCTATTGTGAATTTTTGTATTTGCTGTCTTACCCTCCGTCCCGCCTCATTGTTATGAAGGTTCATCAGCAGTCTGGCACTTTCCACAGAGCCTTTGGTGAAGGTTTTTTCCCGTTCGCGGGCATCCACAAACTCTTTGCTGAAGCGGTATCCATAATTGAGGTTGTCACCGCAGCCGCCCCACAGCCAGTCTCGCGGCAGATCTTTAGGTCTCGCCGCCCTGCTGCAGCCGCAGCTCGACAGCTCCCCCTCTCTGCAGGCTCGACTCACTGCATTCACCACACCTGCAGCACTGATAGCGTATGTGAACGCTGTCTCTCTGCTCCCTGGAAAATTCACATTTAGCTTTCTTTATTTGCTTTTATTATGCTTTTACAATGAGAAACAGTGTAACAACTAAATCTTATGAACGCTGGAATGAACAGTGCCTGGAGGGCCACCACAGCCCTGCAGAGTTAAGCTTCAGCCCTAATTAAACACACCCGATCCAGCTCAAGTCCTTCAGGCTTATTTGAAAACTGCAGGTAAGTCTGTTGGAGCAGGGTTAGAACTAAACTCTGCAGGTCTGTGGCCTTCCAGGAACTGAGATTTGCACCCCTGCTGTAGAAGGAGGAACTGCAGATAACAGATGGCACGTAATAGAAGGGAGAGAATTTTCTCCACTCGTGTTCATTTATTTGGTCTTTTCAGATCTCAATACGCTGTTCCCATTCACCAAAGTAAACTGGTTATCGGTTGAATTTATATTGATGAATACAGTCCTGCTCTATAGTTTTTCACATTAGAAAAGCTGTTTCTAGTCGGCAATAACTTCCATTACATGATGACGTTTAGTCTGCTCAGCAGGATACTATTAATGAGACCATGTGAAATCAAAAAACATGCTTAAAACAAGCCTAAGATATTGACTTAAAGGGGGCATATCATGAAAACCTGACTTTTCCCTTTTGCTATAATCGTGTCTTCGGTGCATCTACCAACACAGAAAATGTGAAAAAGGACAACCCAGTAAGCCTTTCTCTGCAAGCATGTGGAAAATCAAGCCGTTCTGATTTCGCTCCCCTTGTGACGTAGGAAGAGGATCTTATTATAATATTACCGCCCCCTGAATCTGTATGTTTCCACCCATGGCGCCGCCATTGTTTTCGTAAGCGACGAATAACACTAGTCCTGGAGTGCAGCAGCAGCAGCTGTCCCGCAGTTTAGCTACAACCCTGATCAAACACACTTGAATGTCGTCAGGATTACTAAAGCTACGTGAAGCAAGGTGAGTTGTGTCAGAGCAAAACTCTGCAGGACAGCAGCACTCAAGAACGACCGTCCCTGAGCTCGTGATATGTCTCAGCTATGTAAACATGATCACTGATCTGTTAACGGCTATAACAGCAAACATACGAGTCTCCATAAACTCCTGGCATCTGAGCTACTAAGGACGCAGTGGTGTCATTTTATTTATGAAGGGAACGTGCCCAGATAAATTCGTATAGCAGTATGTGCGAGTTATTTTACACCACAGGAGGGTCAGTAAAACACAGGATTTGCACAGAAGTTGATTCTCAAAGATGGATCGATACCAGCTGTTCATGATATATTTTGTGATGTTTGCAAATTGTCTTTCTGAATGTGTTTAGTTAGCACGTTGCTAATGTACTGTTAAATGTGGCTAAAGTTACTATTGCTTCTTACTCTATTCACAGAGCCATTTCGTTATTTTCATTTTTAACCCAAAAACACGTGTAGTCTGTATAATTCATAAACGCATCTTCATTCTTATTGAGTCTCTCCAACAGTGTGTAGCTTTAGCCACGTTAGCCGTGCAGCACGCTATCAAACTAATTCAGAATCGAATTTTAGCAAACATCCACAAAATATTTATGCCATATCTACGTGATACGATATGCTGCATCACGAACAGTTTGTAATGATCCATTTTGCGAGTTATATTTGCTGTGTGAGCTTCTGTATTATGTATGCCTCAGTGTATTGGAATGGCAAGCGAGCCCTACTTGGCAAGCTTGGAGCGGGGAGCACGAGCTTATTTGCATTTAAAGGCACACACCCCAAAACAGCTCATTTTTTCTCCCACCCAAAAACAGGCAGTTAAAACATGGTATAATAGAAAATCCATGGGGTATTTTGAGCTGAAACTTCACAGACACATTCTGGGGACACCAGAGACTTATATTACATCTTGTAAAAAGGAGCGTAATAGGTCACCTTTAATGACATACAGTAATATTTATTTTGACTCGGATATGGCTCTTTTGGACACTTGACTCATTTAGACCCGATTGGTTAAAGACTCGAATAAGGTGGACTTGAACACAACAGTACTAACAGCCTGTGCCATCTAGAGTTTCATGACAGAACTTTGTATTTCTGCTGCTCACAAAAAGCATCTTTCTCCATTGACAGCCATTCAAAACTAAGTGTATGAATTCAGACAAAATAACATTCTCTGCAAACAACGTATGATGTATAAACAGCACACATACAAATTATAATAGATGATTTGCCAGTTTATGGAGGGCTCCTGAAATGGACATCCTGTATTTTACTGTATTCTGCTGCCTTTCAGAGTATATGTTAATGGAGATTTAGGAAATATGGAAGTACAATGGGGGTACAATGCAGTTACATTGTACTTACTTAAATAAGTACTGAGTAATATTAATTAACTACATGTAGTTACTATAGAGTTATGTTAGGGTTTGGTTTAGGGTTAGTTACTTGTAATTATACATAATTTACTGTTATTACTAGAGTAAGTACATGTAGTAACATGTAACTACGTCACCTTAAAATAAAGTTACTTTTTTTTCTTTGCAGCTCCAGAGTGGTTAATCAAATTGGTTATAGCTCAGTTGAAAGAAATATTAATAACAAAGAAATATTTCTGAAATTGAGTGGCAAATCAAATCACGTACTTCTCAAAGTCTTACACCAGACATGGAACATCCATAAAGATGAATGGGAATGGGACTGGGAATGCTCACAGGTAGCTCCATCCATAGGGATGTATTGGTGCATGTATTTTTGGCTCTTTAGACCAACTTGTTTAATTGGTTTTCAAAGAACAAATGACTGAATGATTCTTCCCACCGCGTTGGAGAGAAAACAGGTTGCATGTTGATCTGCCAGTCATGGGTCTTTCATGCTCTGCTCTTGTTTTTTGCATAATGATGCATTTAATAATTAATGGCCAAATGTATCTGTTTTGCTATTGTGCTATTCGTATTTTTACAAAACTTCACAATGTTGTTGTAGATGAAATATAATACAGATAACATTAATTATATATTTTTCATCAGGTTAGAAATTATTAATAACTCAAAGCTAAATAACTCAAAGGGCATTAGAGAGCAGACGGCACTGTATACTTTTGAATCACTCTCGCAGTACTTTGATATCATACACCGATCGATCTGTGCAGCGCTGCTTCAAGTCGAATACATCTAACTTATTCCAATCTCACATACTATATAGGATGAAGACTGTGCACATTGGGACTTGTTGGAATTGGAATTGAGTTAATTATTAAGAAACAAAAGACAACCCCACTTTTGATGATGCCCAGCTTCTCTTGATGCGACAAGGTGCTTCTATGGTGTCCTTTTTGGAGCTTAACTGATGTGATCTAGGGATGGGGAACTGAAGACTCATAAAGCTCTAAGGCTTTCCCCTGACTGTTCCAGAAAAACCTTTGAGAGTGTCGAAAACAGTGCCATCTGGTGGCTAGTAAAAATACAGCAGCCAAAAGCCTGTGAAAGAAGCTCCGTCAGATGAAGCAGCCACCACACACTGCATAGACAGTTTTAATGTTATTTGCAAAAATAAAAGCCTAACGTGTGTGTGTGTGTGTGTGTGTGTGTGTGTGTGTGTGTGTGTGTGTGTTGAATTTCTCTCTCTGATAAATTAATTTACCCATTAAAGTGTGGCAATAAATGCCAGTATGAATATCAATATGATGCAATAGAGGAATAATGTACACATATATGACATATATTCTTCATATTACTTTTATTACTGGGTATTTAAAAATGTAATGTAGTTCCAAACGTAGGTTCGGGAGGAGCCTAAACATTCAGTCCTGTCAATCATCATTACGAGCGTACATAAGCAGTAGTCACTGCGTCATCCCAGAGACAATTCTTCCAGCATCCCTCCTCCTCCTCTATTTCTCTTATTCTCCCTCTATGCAGTACTGTTTAACTTGGAGCTCAAACCGAGCCTCAGGTTCGAGCCTCCTTCGAGGACAGCAAGCCAAGTTTGTTTTACCATTAACCATTCAGACTGAATGGGCAGGCGAACTTGTGAAATTAAGTTTGAATGAAAACTCATAAAGTAAGATCTGGGGTTCGAACATTCCGATACGCAAAGTGATTGGACAGAAAGCAAGGCTTCATTTGTCATCGATCACATGACTCTGTGAAATCAATACATGCCCACGATATGGGGCTTCACTGGAGATTGTGCTGTGTGCTCGATACGTGCCTCAAAGCTTCATTGTCATGCGTAACATCACTAGTGTGATCATTGTGAGCCGTTGTTAAAAGGAAAAGAGCTGCCTGAAGTCGTACCTATCTGCATGACTCTGCCGAACACCGTGGAGTTGTCCACTGTGCTGCAGTTCCAGCGGCGCTGGCGAAACTGGTATTGGCACTCCTGGATGCCCGTCTTGGCACCCTCTCCAATGTACTGCATGTGATCTTGGTACAGCTGGCAAAGCTTCCTCTGACCTTTGGACAGTCCTTCCAGTTGACTGCACAGCGGCTGACCTCCTATGATATACGCTTCTGGTATCAGGAGGGGGTTCATTGCTAGAGACCTGAAAACATCCACACGCATTAACACACATTCAGCTACGAACAGGATGTTCATCTTGCAATATTTCTGAGATGATAATATGTTGATTTAGTTTGACATGACTGCTGAAATTAAGGCCCGACTCCAAAATCACACCAAAATTCCTGACTTGATCTTTTGCCTCTTGACCACTGCAGTCAAGGTATGCGTTCTTGAGAATTTCATCTTTGTTGCTAAATACAATGACCATGGTTTTGTCTTTGTGTAGTTTTGGCACATTCTACTGTTAATTTCATCAGTGCACTGCCACAGGGAGTGAATGGTGCTGTGGTCATTTGGCAATAGGGCTGGGTGGATCTGGGTGTCATCTTGAACTGGAATTATGCCTTGTGACTGTCATGGATGTCCAGGTTTGTGGTCACTTGTGTAACCCCTTCCAAGTATGACCTGATCCAGGCCATGACCAAACATACTATGATGACTATGAGGGTTCAAATAGGTGTTAAAAGAAGCACGTACCACCACGAGTTAGCTTCCACAATCACATGCATAAAGAAGGCACAGAAGGTCATTGCGAGCACAGCGTGTCGTGTGTCCAAGACTGAGCACATCAACTTCAGCTTGACCATCATTCCGGCCTGAAGAAACAAGAGGAAGAGTTACATCTCACACAAAGCTCAGCAGCTAGACATTTGAGGAACATGTTTATGTGCGTCGAGTTAGAGTTAGAGTTTAGTCTCTAACTATAAGAGAGTTAGAGATTATAACTGCATGTAATTTTGATCCCAGTTATGCGAAAAACCCAACTGTGTACATGTAAAATAGCACTAATCTGAGAGAAGCTAATCTATATCATCTTTTTGCATAATCTAGAAAACCTGTCTGTATATCTCATATTTAGATGAGAAATTTAGAAACATGAACCACAAAAGATACCTGCGGTTTAAACACGTCTAAATTGCAAATGAACTGAATTTATTTATTTATTTTCTATAAATATACATGTGATAAATCCCACTGGTTATAGATGTGCATACTGTGTTGTGCATAATCTTATACATTATACATTAATCTTATAATAAACTTTAAATTGGTTACTGTTAAGTTTAAAAAGATTTTGATTTCTGTTTAAAAGATATAAGCCCTAGCCTATACATTTTCAGGTATGGCCCATAATGATGTCCTGTATCTTGTGAACACCATTACATATTATATATCCTGTATAAATCAATCCGACCCTCATTAAATCAGTATGGCACTCAATTTGTCCCCTATTTTTGTCAGAGAAAAGAAAAGCTTAATGTAAAAGTAAAATCTAAATGTAAAATGTCAATACAATGTCACTACAAATGTAAAATGTAAATATTAAATATAATTTTATATGTAGATACAAGTAGTCTATGTGCCAAGTCATTGGATGTCCTTGAAAAGCTTGAAGTGCTGTAAAAGCAAATAATATAATGTTATTCCTTCAAAGAGACTATAGAAGATTGGATGCAGAATCAAAATCTCGTTAAATAAAATAAAAAATAAATACATGAATTAATGATGAACATGTAAAACTGAAACCGCTGGAGCCGCAAGATGGCGCCATAAATAACTAGTCGTAGATGACAAACTTCATTCCAGATAGATAGATAGATAGAAAACACTAACAGAAACAATTAGATAGTTTATAAAACTTACAAGATGTTTCTGTCTGTCCAAGATGGAAATTCAGTTTATTAACGTGTTTTGCTTCCCGTTTTATCCGTCTCAGGAAAACATCCGTTATGGGCTCTGTATTATTATTAACATAAGGGAAGATTGTTTTTTGTTTTTTGTTTTTTTTTGTTTTTTTAAATGTAATGCCAGTGATTGTTTCTCAAAGACTTTTAATAAATACTCCCAGTGCTGCTGAAGTTGACTTTTGCTTGCTTGATTGTCTGGATATTTCTACCTTTCTCCCCAAGATCCATAAAAATGGAAATCCAAAAAAAAAAAAAAAACCAAATGTCTGCATGCTACAAAAAAAAAAAAAAATCACACAGGTAAATTCTCCAGTGTTATTCCAGGAGACTCTTCGCGATTCATTCTCAGTGCCCTCGAACAGCCTAAAAACATTTATTCTCCATCTCGCGTATACGATAAAATACGTCAAAGCATTTTAATTGTTGCTGAGAGTAGCTGTCCATTTTTGTGCTGTGTTCAGACAGAGTCTGATGAAGTGTCCTCCCGCACCGCTGTGATCAGCTGCACAAGGATCTGCGCAGTTTTTCGTTTTCACACTGCAAACTCCGCCTGTGATGCGCGCCCTCAAAACACTCGACCACAAATCTTTACCAGTCACAAAACTAGAGGAACAGAGTCCTAGTCCTATCATCAGCCACTGATGACTGCTCATATTATACTTGAGTCATTCTTCAACTGTGTTGGCAACGAGGCACAACATTTGTTTAAAAAATTGTTTCAAACATGTTTTATTTTTAAATAACTACATTTATTGCTATGTACTGGTATTTAAAATTTGTTTAATATGCTATATCCAGTAAAATAAGGACTTAAGGATGAGATATATATACATACATACATATATATATATATGGCACCACAACCACTAATGTCTGTTGTGTTACCAGTATTTGAAGTAAATTACTGGTTTGTTATAAAAATGAGTAGGAATATGCAAATTTAAGGAATAATTAAGAAAAATTAACAACTTTATGAATTGAGTTTAACTGCTTTATTAAAATTACAGGGTTTTTTAGAGTTTATTTTTTCATCTTGGCCCCTATTTCCAAAAAGGGAGAATAGTTTTGTTTGTTTGTTTTTGTCATAAACAAACAAATAAACAAAAAAAGACAATTATATTTTGTACCTTTATAGTGTTTGTTCAAAAAGGTTAGTTGTTCGAAGGAGGTTGGAACCGGCGGACGTTTCACAAAACTTTAATAATTATAGAATAAACCAACACAAAATGAAAGTAAAAGCGGCAGCCCCTCACGGACGACTGCCGCACGCACATAAACAAAACATAACGTAAAGTCCAGGCCTGGTCCTCTCTCATCCTTCACTGTCAGCGCTCCCCCTTTTATGCTCCCGAAGCTCCAAAAAGATGGTAACACCACAGACAGTAACACTCTTGTCAGGTATGGCAAAATTATCTGCTGCTAAACAGCAGAATCTTTATAGACAGTGTAGAGATGTAGACCTTGTTGTATGTCTATGGTATTTTATTACATCTGTGGTGTAAATTCAAATTATATCTGAAATTCCTTTTTTTTCAGAGCCATTTAAAAGCCATTTCTTTCACAGACAGTAACACCTGCAGACGGTAACAGCACAGGCGGTAACACCACAGACGGTAAAACCACAGACGGTAACACCACATATGGTAACACCACAGACGGTAACACCACAGACAGAAACACCACAGACAGAAACACCACAGACGGTAACACCACAGACAGAAACACCACAGATGGTAACACCACAGACAGTAACACCACACACAGTAACACCACAGACAGAAACACCACAGACAGAAACACCACAGACGGTAACACCACAGACAGAAACACCACAGACAGTAACACCACACACAGTAACACCACAGACGGTAACACCACAGACGGTAACACCACAGACAGTAACACCACAGACAGTAACACCACACACAGTAACACCACAGACGGTAACACCACAGACAGAAACACCACAGACGGTAACACCACAGACAGAAACACCACAGACGGTAACACCACAGACAGTAACACCACACACAGTAACACCACAGACGGTAACACCACAGATGGTAACACCACACACGGTAACACCACAGACAGTAAAACCACACACAGTAAAACCACAGACGGTAACACCACAGATGGTAACACCACACACAGTAACACCACACACAGTAAAACCACAGACGGTAACACCACATATGGTAACACCACAGACGGTAACACCACACACAGTAAAACCACAGACGGTAACACCACATATGGTAACACCACAGACGGTAACACCACAGACGGTAACACCACACACAGTAAAACCACAGACGGTAACACCACAAACGGTAACACCACAGACAGTAACACCACACACAGTAACACCACAGACAGAAACACCACAGACGGTAACACCACAGACAGAAACACCACAGACGGTAACACCACAGACAGTAACACCACACACAGTAACACCACAGACAGAAACACCACAGACGGTAACACCACAGACAGAAACACCACAGACGGTAACACCACACACAGTAAAACCACAGACGGTAACACCACACACAGTAAAACCACAGACGGTAACACCACATATGGTAACACCACAGACGGTAACACCACATATGGTAACACCACAGACGGTAACACCACAGACGGTAACACCACAGACGGTAACACCACACACAGTAAAACCACACACGGTAACACCACACACAGTAACACCACAGACGGTAACACCACACACAGTAAAACCACAGACGGTAACACCACACACAGTAACACCACAGACGGTAACACCACACACAGTAACACCACAGACAGTAACACCACACACAGTAACACCACAGACAGAAACACCACAGACAGAAACACCACAGACGGTAACACCACAGACAGAAACACCACAGACGGTAACACCACAGACGGTAACACCACAGACGGTAACACCACAGACGGTAACACCACAGACGGTAACACCACAGACAAATTCATACAAAACTCCTAAAATGGAGGCTGCCATCATGATGGTTTCAGAATTTGGGGACATTTTAGAAATATTTATCAAAATTTAGATTAAAATATGTAAACTCTGTAAGTTATCAGTGTAAAACCACAGACTCTAATAAAATGCGACATAAGAAATTGTCAGAAATTTAGCTTTAGTTTCTAATATAAAGCGGCTCTCCAGCGTGTTCATGTTTTCACTGAACAGAAGAAATGAACCGGAGAAGATTCACACCTCAGAGAAGGTCGAGCCTCAGAGTCACACCCACCTATTACATCACCACCACGGACCAATGGGTGTTTGAAGGTGTTTACCAGTCGGAGCGAACTTTTCCAGAAAGTTCACTTTGTAGTGATGGGAAGTTCGGATCATTTTACTGACTCGGATGTTGGCTGCCACGTCACGTGACAAAAGAACAAACAACTCAGACCCGAAGACTCGGAGGTGAACTAATCATTTCTGTTTCCTGTGCAGAACCTATGGGATGTTTTGCATGCGCGGTCAACACAAAATGAACGAATCACTCTTTGAGACAACTCATTGTTCCCGAGTCATATTAAAGATTCGTTCAAAATGATATATATATATTGTGGCCTTTAAGCCGTAATGTAAACGCGTTAACCTGTTTTCCTTTATCAGAGTATGGTCATAAATGGCATAAACTGATCAAAAGCTAGATTTTTGCTCCTTACCCTGATTTCACCTGGCATAGCTTCACTTTACTCTGAAAAAAAAAAAAAATGTTGGAACACTCTTCAGTTTTTGGTGGTTTTTAATGCTTCACAACCGACATAACAACTGGAATACTAGGAGTCAGATACACAAATGATTACGTTTTGATGTCACTACCGGGACATAACCTGATTTATTAATTAAGTCTTGTAAACACGGTTTTTCCTACTGGCACACTAAAGCAAAAGTTGCTCCTTTTTTTGTGGATGTTGATTCATTTTCTTAATTTGAGGTATTTTGTGCATAGGCCTATAGAAAATTTGCTGTGCAAAGTATGCTTACTGCAGAAACAGTAAAAGTACTATGGTAGTATGCTTTTCTGAGGCCAGTCTCTACCCACACAAACACAGCTAGTTCTGCTATAACAACATGTTGTAGATGTTGAAAACCTTGATAAAAAAAAAAAAAAAAAACTAAATAAAACAAAACTGTAGGCTACATCAGCATCTTTGAAACAAAAAACATAGATAAAAAGTAAAATCATTTTGAAAATCAAGTTGAACACTTACCCAACCTTAAATGTATAAGCACAGTAATAATGATGCTTGAAAACACCACTGAAGTTAATAAAAGATTCATGAAATCAGTTAAATGAAAGACTCATGAAATCAATGAAATTATTTCCATTGAATATTCCAAAAATCAAAAGCTACTTCCTCAAAAGCAGGCTTCACATGATTCCGAATCAAAAGCACCTAGAAAACTTCATTGAAGTGTATCTTAATTTTCAACCCTCAACTTCCAAACCTTAAACAACCCCCATAATGATACAATCTACCTTTTTTCCATGTACCCATGGCTGATTTTTATTATCAGGCCAGTGGTGCGCCGTTCTTTCTCAGCATGGAGGCCCTGCTTAGGGGAATAAAAGCAGACAGCATGTGTGAGTCTGTTCCCATGTAGCTACTGCCCAAATGTTCCCAAGAAACAATTGATAGAGCAGAAAGACACTTTTGTTTAGTATCATATCTCCCCTGGCTGGAAAAAATCTAGTTTCTAATATTTGATAATGATAATCAAAATTAACTACAATACACCACAAGCCCTACTGAAGAAAGAAGGGAAGAAAGCTTTTTTCATTTTATGGCATGCTTTCCCAGTGGCAAAGAGCCAGAACACAGAAATTTAAATGAGCACTGTGTCGGACATTAGCACAAACACTTCCCCAACCTTCAGAACAAACTCCACCCCCAAGGAATGTTTTAATAGAAGCTTGTATGCCTGTGTTTCTTCATGTTGGTTATAGCTGTTTAAAAACACAGTGATGTTTGCCTGGCTGAGAGAAGGTGCCCTCGTGACTGAGCAAACAGCAGTTCTTCATACTCTTTCAAACATTAGTATTGCAGAAGCAGGTTTTTGGCCTGCAGACAGGGAGAGACCAACAGGGGGGAAAAAATGTTCTGCAAACAGAATAAAAGTGCTGGTGTTGTTATTGGTAGTTAGTGGTGTTCATATTTAGTCAACAATGAGACAATATTCAAGCCCAAACTGTTAAACTACACCCACTTCCAATCTTGCTCTTGGCTGAATGATCACATTTTGTCAACTGTTTAGAGCAGAGGTGCATTTCCCAAAAGCATCGTAAACCTAAGTAGATAATAGAGACCATTCGCACCAGTGGTCTCTACAATCAATTTAGGCTTGCAATGCTTCTGGGAAATGCTGCCCAACATTATATATATAACCCCCTATGTTAAATTTTAGCTATTTTCATACGACATTCTTAGTTTGACATAGCCTACTTGACAATTGCATGACTTGACTAAACTTTTTTTTTTTTTTTTTTGTGAAATCAATTTTGTATTTTTGTGTGTGTGTGTGTGTGTGTGTGTGAACTGGGCATCTGGCCTGGCATTTAAAGAGCTTTTTAAAGTGCAGAGAAATACTGCTGTTGGTGAAAATGCAGTCTAAAGACTTGAGTCACCTGAAACTAGCAGTGAGCCACTGTTTGAGAGAACAATTTTCAATCACAAATCCACCCCCTGGAAATGAGTGTGGAGAGCTAAAATCAGTAATGAAACTCTTCAGATGAGAGTGTGGCTAAGGACAAAATAAACACAACTTTGCAGTATAGACAGTCTTTGGACGGTAATGCTGAGAAGTCCTTAGATGTCTTAAGCCCGGGATACACTGCACGATTTTTGGCTGTCCGAGACGAAAGATTGCCTTTGTGAAACAATCATGGCGATTTCTGTGATCGTGGCTCTTAATCGGTGGTCTTATGTCGTACAGTGAGAGAGGTTCAAAGACGGCCGTTTCCCCGCTCTTGCGATCAAAGATAGCCTACGATCATTTTCTGACAGTGTCAGAAATTCAGCATGATCATCGCACAGTGTATTTGCTGCTACGACCTACGTCTACTGACCAGCCAATAAAAATGCGACATGAAATCAAAGCGACATAGCACTAAAACTTAAAACTGCTTACCTCAAGCTCTTTTCCCTTCTTCTTTTGCCGCTTCCTTTTTATTTTCAGCACACATAAAAACTACAACTGTCAAAGTGTGATTCAACATGGTGTTTTGTTAACCACGAGTGCATGCTGATGACGTTTTATTCTTCTATAGAAACTTGCATCGTAGCCTACAAGTCAAAGGTGTCATCATCGTACAGTTTACATGCATGTCATGCCCAAGTTCAATGGATCCATGTCGCACAGTGTGATTTGTAATGATCTTATAGGATTGCTAAAATCCTGCAGTGTATCCAGGGTTTTAGACATGTTCCCTACACTGAAACATGCCTAGATCTATCTGGCACACAACTCATGTAAATCTAAAAAAAAAACACTGGGTTAAAGGTGATCTATTATGCCCCTTTTTACAAGATGTAATATAAGTCTCTGGTGTCCCCAGAATGTGTCTGTGAAGTTTCAGCTCAAAATACCTCACAGATCATTTATTATACCATGTTGTAAATGTCCATTTTTGAGTGGAAGGAAAAACATGCTGTTTTTGTGCATGTGTCTTTAAATGCAAATGAGCTGCTGCTCCCCACCCCCGCTTTCCAGAAGAAGGCAGAGCCTGAACAACTCGTGCCTCGAATACTCTGCCAAAAAACGAACAAAACTATCTCTATCACGGTCACGCTCACGTCACATTGCAGTTCTTTGTGTTGTGTTTTAAAGCCATAACAGTTTAAACTTCTGGGTAACACTTTATTTTATGGTCTTTTAACTAGTTGCTTATTAGCTTGCATATTACTAGAATATTGGCTGTTTATTAGTACTTATTAAGCACATATTAATGCCTTATTCTACATTCTTAATCCTACCCAATACCTAAACTTAACAACTACCTTACTAACTATTAATAAGCAGTAAATTAGGAGTTTATTGAGTGAAGTATTAAACTAAGTATTAAACTAAGCTCTCTTTCACATCTTATTGTGCTTAAACTGTCAAATACACACAAGGTTATGTCAAAAACACACAAAGTTCACAAACACAGTCGGTTATGTCAGTGAACGTAAACAGCAAGTAAAGAAATCGCATGTGTATATTAGATCTGTGTATTAAAGTGACAGCAGCGTAATATACAGTACCTACTGCTGTATCTGCTGTTAATATGAACCAAACAACAAAAGAAAAACAGAAAATCACTCATTACTCTTGATTAAATAACTTTATTAGCTTTAATAAGAATACATTTCTTACTTGAATGCTGCTGTTAAATGCTCTGGGAGGAGATAAACATGGTGGTCTGTGTACAGCTCACTGAGGGGAGGAGCTAAGCTAGTCATGGGCGGAGCTTCTGGAACCTCTCGTTTGGAGAGACTGTTAATGATTTATGTGCATTATAAGAAAAGAGTGAGTGGATTTTTTTACCATTTTAGGCTGGTTGTTCACACACATCTGTGTTCAAACACCTTATAAAAGTTTATTTTGCATAATAGGTCCCCTTTAAAAACAACCTAATTTGGGTTGTTTGTAGTCCAAGGCCTGGGTAAATATAGGACAGAACACATATTGGGCTAACTGTACCCAGCAAATTGGGTTAGGCTATTTAACCCAGCATAATGGGTTGATTTATTCATTGTTACTAGTTGTTTTACTTCATACATGAATTAGTGCTACATATTAACTTAAATCCTCCAAACTTTTGTAAAATACTCCACACAACCACTGGTTTACATGATAACTTCCTTTATTTTCGATGAGTCTCATATTTTGTTTTTATTATGTAGGCAGGGTTATTGTGACTGCAAAGGATTGGCCCATAATTATCACACTGAATAACTCATCTAAAAATATACAGCATGAAACTGGCGATATTAAACAATAAGACATAAGTTAATCATATAGGTACATTTACCAAAGACAATCACTGCTGTGTTGCTTTCTGATATAATAGTGTCTTAGTGTTTCTGTGCTTGATAACACACAATCTGAATCCTTGTCCAATTACTTGATTAAATCTTGTCAGGATAAACCAGACTCAAAGACAGATATAAACAATCCAAACAGTCGTTTATTGAACAGATGGATGAATGCATTTTACATTACATTTAGCAGACGTTTTTCTCCAAAGCGACTTACAAATGAGAATAGTAGAAGCAATCAAATCAACATGAGTGCAACAGTATGCAAGTGCCAGTCCCAGTTTATCCAGCAAAGTGCTCTTTTTTTTTTATTAAATAGAATAGAAATAGAACTTTAAAAGTAAGTGCTAATATTACTGGGTCAAGTGTTGACAAAAGATATGTCTTTAGCAGTTTTTTGAAAATGGCTAGGTCATTGAAATGGCAGGTCATTCCACCAGCAGGGAACAGACCAGGAGAAGGTCCGTGAGAGTGATTTTGCGCCCCTTTGGGATGGCAAGGTGCTGTTCACTTGCAGAACGCAAACTTCTGGAGGGCGCATAAGTCTGAAGTAGTGAGTTTAGGTATAGAGGTGCAGAGCCAGTGGATGTTCTGTAGGCAAACATTAGAGCCTTGAATTTGATGTGAGCGGCTACTGGCAGCCAATGCAAACTGATGAAGAGAGGTGTGACGTGCGCTCTCTTCGGTTCGTTAAAGACAAGTCTTGCTGCCACATTCTGGATTAGCTGTA